>JAMFTS010000929.1:0-28089 GCA_028095005.1 Rhynchospora pubera | reverse complement strand
AAGTAAAAGAAAGATGATATGTATCAAAAAAATATGTTCCTATAGAAATATAGGATATATTTTGTTTTATTTTATCTCAGTGATTTTCTTTTTAAGAACGAAAAAAAAGTTTTCAGTTAAGGTTAAGTGAATACAATTTTGATCTATATCTATGATTTCTTATATGAAATTTTTCATTTCATAAAAAAAAGATTAATTGAAAGTATAGGAATAAAATCTCTACAGAAAAAAGAGAGAGCCTCAACTCTCAATCCAAAAAATCTAGATGCAAAAAATCCCTATGGTGATACAACGTCTTTTTTTGAGTATTTTCCTTTAGTTGATCTTGTTTTGTTTATCCTTTAGTGTAGTTTTCATTTCGATTTATTGTATAAAATGAAATTCTCATAAAAAATAAAAGAAAAAAGGAGGAATCTTTATGTCTCGTTATCGAGGACCTCGTTTCAAAAAAATACGTCGTCTGCGAACTTTACCAGGACTAATTCAAAAAAAAAAATATCAATTCCAATTTGATCCTAAAAAAGAATCAATTACTTTTAGTAAAAAAAAAAAACAATATGGTTACTCGCTTAGAAGAAAAACAGAAATTACGTTTTCATTATGGTTTGACAGAACGACAATTAGTTCGATATATGCATATCGCTGGAAAAAGCAAGGGATCCACAGGTCAAGTTTTGTTACAACTACTTGAAATGCGTTTGGATAATATCCTTTTTAGATTGGGTATGGCTCCAACTATTCCTGGAGCTAGGCAATTGGTGAACCATAGACACATTTTAGTTAATGGTCATATAGTTGATATACCAAGTTATCGTTGCAAACCCAGAGATATTATTACTACAAAAGATAATGAAACATCTTTTGACCTGATTCAAAAATCTATTAAGTCATCTAAAAAAAATACATTACCAAAACATTTGACTATTTCAAAAACAATGAAGGACGAGTACATCAAATAATAGATAGGAAAGAAATCGGTTTGCGAATAAACGAGTTTTTAGTCGTAGAATACTATTCTCGTCAGATTTGAACCTAAGCAAATAAGAATTCATAAAATTTTTCCTTTTTCGCCGAACTAAAACGAAATGAATTAAATCCTGAATTCCTATTTTTTTTTCTTTTTAGAGGGAAAAAAGAACCATTGTGGAACTGATCAAAGATATCCTATTCCACATGCGTTTGGATCATAATAGTCAAATCGTTCTGGGTTATCTCTAGGGCAATATATGTCATAATCGTATACACGTGGGGGATATAGTACTGATCGAAATCAGTGATTCTGATTCAAATTCAAAGACTAGGTAGGATCAAAAAACTACAGAGGATTTTCAAGTGGAGGAAGATTCCGATCCTTCTGAATTGTTGTTCGATACGGAAACTAGAAATCAAAAAAGCAATGATCTTCCTCAATAAGCGGATCATAAGGAACATATGATCAAAAGAAAAAAAAAACAAAGAAATTGAAATATAGATATATACGAATATAAAATTCAAATCGAGACATCCTTTCTATGACAGATCTTAATTTACCTTCTATTTTTGTACCTTTAATAGGCCTCGTTTTTCCGGCATTTTCAATTATTTTTTTCTTTTTTTATGTACAAAAAAATAATATTGTATAGAGCCTAGATCTACCGAGTATAGTTAATTTAAGGTGGATCAGCGAATATTTTGAATAAATAGGAAAGAAAACTACCAATTACTCTACATAATTTAGAGTAATTGGTAGTTTTCAAAGAGTGCTAATATCTATTCTATCTAATCAATTCGAAATGCTGGTTGATAAAAGTTTCTTGAGGCTCAAGAAAAAGAAAGTCAATTTTGGGTTATTATCTGAATTTCAATCGAATGCAACTGGATTCTAGTATAGTATGAATATGAATTGGCGATCAAAAGATATATGGATAGAATTTCTAAGGGGGTCTCGAAAAACAAGTAATTTTTTTTGGTCTTTTATCCTTTTTTTAGGTTCACTAGGATTCTTAGTGGTTGGAACTTCCAGTTATCTTGATAAAAATCTCATATCCGTATTTCCATCTCAAGAAATCCTTTTTTTTCCCCAAGGAATCGTAATGTCTTTCTACGGGATTGCAGGTCTATTCATGAGTTCTTACTTGTGGTGCATAATTTTTTGGAATGTAGGTAATGGTTATGACCAATTTAATAGAAAAAAAGGAATAGTTTGTATTTTTCGTTGGGGATTCCCTGGATTAAATCGTCGCATCTTTCTTCGCTTCCTTATGAAAGATATTCAATCAATCAGAATTGAGGATAAAGAGGGCTTTTATTCGCGTCGTGTACTTTATATGGAAATCAGGGGTCAAGGGTCTATTCCCTTGACTCGTACGGATGAGAATTTCTTGACGCCGCGCGAGATTGAACAAAAAGCTGTCGAATTGGCCTATTTTTTGTGTGTACCTATTGAAGTATTTTGAAATGAATTGCAAAATTCAAAGTTTTCTCAGACAGAAGAGAAGGAATTCACGGATTCAATTTTGAATCCAATTGAAGTCTTTTCTAAATGTTCATTTGAACAAAACATATTCCATTCTTCGATTTTCGTTTCCCTTGTTTCCCCGATTCACACCGAATAAAACACACATAGAATAAAATAAAAAAAAGTAGAACATAGAAAAAGAGAAATACGTATATGAAATTACAATGAATATTACTATAAGAAATTCGAATAAGTAGATTCGAATTTAATAATCAATTCAGAAAAGAAGAAATTTTTGGTATACTATTTTTTATATATCCAGATATAGCTCGTATACGTAGGTGTGGGTTCCAACCCCATCCTGGTATACTAGAAAATTGCTACTAGAAAAAAAGTAGAACTAATAAATTGATGAAGTAGAGAACAGGATTTTCGTGAGAAATCCTGTGAGGTACAAGATTTTGAATTGATATCTTGGTTTTCTTAGTTTTGGCTATACAGCATGGTGAAAGACTTCGAAACAGTAAAAAAAAAAAAGAACCTTTATTCTATTTCTATACTCTTTCTAGATCTTCAAAATCTAAAAACTAATTTAGAATCGAAAGAAAATAAGAATAGATCCCTAGATTCTATACCGTGCTTGTTAGAAAACTCGTGTTTCCTTCAATCAAAGAAATCAATATCCTTTAGAGTCATTGGATAAAGGAGGTTGATTAAGTATTTCATTTACAAATCCAAAATGAAAAAAAAGAAAACATTGTCTTCTCTCCCATATTTTGCATCTATAGCATTTTTGCCCTGGTCAGTCTTTCTTGCATTTCAAAAATGTTTGGAACTTCTGATTAGTAATTGGTGGAATACTAGTCAATCCGAAACTCTCTTGAATAGAATTCAAGAGAAACATGTTCTAGAAAGATTCATAGAATTCGAAGACCTTTTTCTGTTAGAAGAAATGGACTTGGAAACATATATAAAAAAACTCCATATAGGAATCCACAAGGAAACGATCCAATTAGTTAAAACATGCAATGAATATAATCTGCATATCCTTTTGCATTTTTCAACAAATATAATCTGTTTCAGTATTTTAAGTGGTTATTTTATTCTGGGTAATGAGGAACTTATCATTCTTAATTCATGGGGTCAAGAATTCCTATCTAACTTAAGTGACACAATAAAAGCTTTCTCAATTCTTTTAGTTACTGATTTAGGAATTGGATTTCATTCAACTCACGGTTGGGAACTCCTAATTGGCTCGGTCTACAACGATTTTGGGTTGGCATATAAGGATCAGATTATATTTGGTCTTGTTTCTACTTTTCCAGTTATTTTAGATACTATTGTGAAATATTGGATCTTCCATTATTTAAATCGTGTATCTCCTTCGCTTGTAGTAATTTATCATTCAATGAATGAATGAAGAACTTATTTGATTTCTTATATCAATTCCATAAGAACCCTTTTGCTTTCTAAAATAAAAAGGATCATTTTCAATCTTAATGACTTTTTGATATTTTTACCTGTTCAAGATATTAGTCCTATATTGGAATAGGACTATTCCAGTACAATGACAACAGATTTTTGATAGGGAACTATACTAGTTCCCTATCTAATTTATTGTAAAAATTCTAGGATTTAGAATTGGCCATGCAAAATAGAAATCCTTTTTGTTGGGTAAAAAAAACAAATGGCTCGATCCATTTATGTTTCTGTATCGATCATGATATATGTACTAAGCCAGGTATCTATCTCAAATGCATATCCCATTTTTGCACAAAAGGGTTATGAAAATCCGCGAGAAACAACTGGACGAATTGTATGTGCCAATTGTCACTTAGCTAATAAGCCCGTGGAGATTGAAGTTCCGCAAGCTGTGCTTCCTGATACTGTATTTGAAGCCATTGTTCGAATTCCTTATGATATGCAATTGAAACAAGTTCTTTCTAATGGTAAAAAAGGGGGTTTGAATGTGGGTGCTGTTCTTATTTTACCCGAGGGGTTTGAGCTAGCTCCAACTGATCGTATTTCTCCTGAGTTGAAAGAAAAGATAGGAAATTTGTCTTTTCAGAGTTATCATCCCAATAAGAAAAATATTATTGTAATAGGTCCTGTTCCTGGTCAGAAATATAGGGAAATTGTCTTTCCCATTCTTTCCCCTGACCCTTCTACGAAGAAAGACATTCACTTCTTAAAATATCCCATATATGTAGGTGGGAACAGAGGGAGGGGTCAGATTTATCCTGACGGTAGCAAGAGTAACAACACAGTCTATAATGCTACATCAGCAGGTATAGTAAGCAAAATAGTACGTAAAGAGAAGGGTGGTTATGAAATAACCACAGTTGATGCGTCAGAGGGACGTCAATCGGTTGATATTATACCTCCGGGGCCAGAACTTCTTGTTTCAGAGGGTGAATCCATCAAGCTTGATCAACCATTAACAAGCAATCCTAATGTAGGGGGTTTTGGTCAGGGAGATGCGGAAATAGTTCTTCAAGATCCATTACGCATCCAAGGCCTTTTGTTCTTTTTCACATCTGTTATTTTTGCACAAGTATTTTTAGTTCTGAAAAAGAAACAGTTTGAAAAAGTTCAATTGTATGAAATGAATTTTTAAATCCATAAATGGATGTTAATCCATTTAGTTGATTTCTTGTCGATCGATACAATTATGGATTATCCGAAAATCCTATAAATTCTTTTGCTTTCTCTCTCTTTTCTTTTATCCCTTAGTAAACATATTACTAAATACAAAAGAAGTGGTAAAGGTGGGAAAAATGAAAGAAACAAATACTTTTTTTGGGGGGGATTACTTGTCTTTCTAATCTTCGATTTTATCGACACAAGAAAAAAGATTTTGTACTCTTTTCTTGTGTCGTCTTGTATTGAAATAAGAATTCTTTGTTTACCGGTTTATTAAAACTTTTTGGTTTCGGTTCAGACAAAGTAGTGAACAAAGGAAAAAAGGGTTTCTGTTGGGAAGTAATTAATTGACAAAATAGAATTTATTCACTTCCTAAATACAATTCCATTTTTAATTTGAAGAAAAAAAATATTTTGACTGTTTTAGCGCAAAGTTGAACTGTATTTTGACGAATATCAAAATCCTTATTTGATTTAGGATCAGATCAAAGTTTTTTGATCCTACAATTTGATCAAAAAAGTAGTTTAGATTCAGGTTCTAGTAGTTTACTAAAAATGAATGAAAGAGTATCTCATCTATAGAAAGAAATGAATTTTTTCTATATTCAGAAAATCCAAATAATTTCTTATTTCTTGTTTCTTTCATACGAGTGAATATTGTGGGATGAAAAATAGAGATTATGAATCAACTAATAAATTAAGGTTGATCAAACATGATTAAGAATCAAAAAAATCAAAAGGTTTGAACCATTAGAACAACACATCCTTGCAGTTTTGATTTATGCAATAAATCAAAGTCTCCTTACCTTATAAGAGTAAGGACTTAGTGGGTCCTTTCCGCTCTAATCAAACAAAAGAGGGTAAGGACCCGCTAAGTTCTTACTTTTGAATGTGAAAAATCCGGTCCATCCTAGTAATTAAAAATTACTAGAGTGATGAGCCCAGTCCAGAATATGAACCGTAAAAGAAAACACCTATTAAACCTATCACAAGAATACCTGTTAAAGTACCTATTAGCCAAAGAGGAATCCTTCCAGTAGTATCGGCCATTTCTCCTACTTTCCTCCACATTTAATGTAGTCATGCTCGAGACAAAAACAGTCATGGATAATAATGACAGTCGTATCTTTCCGAACGAATGCAATAAAATAAAGAGAATTATTCTCTTTCAATTAAAGAAATAATTCGAAAATAAAACAGCAAGTACAAAAATGAGTAATAAACCCCAGTATAGACTGGTACGATTCAATTCCACATTTTGTTCATTCGGATTTGATTGTGTCATAGCTTTCTAATTGAAATTCATTTTATCGTTGGATGAACTGCATTGCTGATATTGACCCTAAAAAAAAAACGGTAGGTACAGCTAATCCGTGAACAGCTAACCATCGTACTGTAAAAATTGGATAGGTTCGATCTATAGTCATTGAAGGCCTCCTAAAAGGATCTACTAAATTCATCAAGTTGTTCTAAAGAATCAAAACGTCCGGTGATCAATGGAATCCCTTGTCGACTTTCCGTAAAATATTCGTTGGCCGAGGACTCCCAAATACATCGTAAGCTAAACCCGTACTGACGAATAACCAACCCGCAATGAATAAGGAAGGTATAGTAATGCTATGAATAACCCAGTATCGAATACTGCTAATAATATCAGCAAAAGAACGTTCTCCTGTGCTTCCAGACATGCTGAGCTCCACAAATTTTTGTACATTCAAAAAAGGGAATTGATTCCGTAAAAGATAGGATCAAAAATAGATAAAACTATTATACTGCTATTTTTTCTATCTTTGTGAGATCGTCCATTTTGTACCAAAAGTTTATTTCGAGTATACCGAATCAGTATAGCTATCTCTCCTATGGCATAGCAACGCAGTTTCGACCGATACCGAAATGCTACATAATCCCTCTTTTCCTTATCTATCCATAACTTGATGTTATTCAATAGATCGATAGAGAATACTGCAAATTCTTAATTTGCTTTCCTTTATTAGCTTCTAAATGGGAAGTAAGTAAGAATCTTCGAAAAATCCAATTTGCAAGCTTAGCTTAACTAATTCAAGTGATTTTAGCAAATTCTATCTATTAATCAATTTGATTAAATTCGAAAAGATCAGTCTTAATGAATAAGAGAAAGAGGGCGAAAATACATAAGGATACAAGCAGATCTGATTTGATTGAACCATTTTGTCAATTTGACGATGAGAAAACGAAGAAGATTCAAAAAAAATAGAACATTTCAATATTTTTGAATAAATAGATTCTATTATTTATTAATAGAATTTTCTTCGCCTAGAGTTAATCAATAACAAAAAAAATGAATCTAATATATCAAATATCGATAGCAACGTCTTTTGCTACCAAAAGAGAATTGCTTCTTCTTTCAAATCGAAAATGATTGGATTTTCATTAACGGAAACCTATCTATTCTGTTATATTCCATTTTATACGTAAAAGTATAGGTGAATTCTCTTTTTTGGTTATAACTCTTATTTGAATCCTTTCATTTCAAAGAATTCATTGGTATGTTAGAATCAAAAAGAATCAAAAATAACTAAATAAGTAGAATTCAATAATTGAATAAATAGACAATTAATAAATCAAAAACGTAATACTAAATGAGATAAAGAAAGTACAATTTCGATTTGTGATGAATCATTGTTGCATTAGGTCGAACAGAAAGATTCTTTCTTGACCGAACTCAAAGTATTTAATGGAACTGAATTCTCTGAATTGATAGAATATAGAATGAGTCGAAAAGGATAAAAGAAATAACTCATCTTCAAATCGACTTCTTGACACGAAAAAAAGAAAAGAAATGAATGATTCAGAACTATATATATGCCCAGGCTACAATATGAAAATCATTTCAGGGATTTTCCCTTCTTTTGTCCGTGTCAACAAAAAATTCATGATGCCATGTGAATCGCTAGAAACATGTGAAGTGTATTATGGCTAACCCAATAACGAAAATTTCGTAAGGGGACTGAAGCAGGCTATCATGAAACAAAAGATCTTCTTTCTAAAGAAAGATTTGTTGGCTCGGAATCAAAGAATGAATCGATATCATATCTAATGAATCCATTTTTGAATAATTAAGTACTCTATTCCTTTAATTAGTATTATCGATAATGATCAAGAATTCATGAATTCTTGACTCATTTAATTGGAAATATTCCATTATAAAAACTACCATCGTATTTTGAACTTAGGTAAATACTTTATCAGTATATGGAGTAAAAAAACATAAAAAATTTGGCCTTTTATGCTTACTATAACTAGTTATTTCTGTTTTTTAATGGCTGTTTTAACGATAACCTTAGTTCTATTTATTGGTTTAAGAAAGATACGGCTTATTTAAAATAAATTGAATGCAAAATTCCGAAAAAATCTTTTTCGGGGATTTCGTGTATTCTATGGTTATTTCCGCAACCATTGCCAATTTTTTTCTTGGTTATTAAGATTCATAGATAATTCAGATTATTATTTAAAGATAGATCTTAACCTCTTTTTTTTATCTGCTCAAATCGAAATGATTGAAGTTTTTCTATTTGGAATTGTCTTAGGTCTAATTCCTATCACTTTGGCAGGATTATTTGTGACTGCATATTTACAATACAGACGTAGTGATCAGTTGGATCTTTGATTTTCCAAATTTTCTTTTTTTTATTAGTCTCTTTCCTACTGTAGGTCAAATTTCAGTTTGAATTTCACTTTGTTTTTATATAGACGAAATCACGCTCTGTAGGATTTGAACCTACGACATCGGGTTTTGGAGACCCGCGTTCTACCGAACTGAACTAAGAGCGCGTTTCAATCAAATCAAAAAAATCTTTTAGGATAGAAATCCTAACGCATTGCTTATACATATAGTATATGCAAATTAACGAATCCCTCTTCACTTCCTACAGGAGAAGTTATAGGTAGGGATGACAGGATTTGAACCTGTGACATTTTGTACCCAAAACAAACGCGCTACCAAGCTGCGCTACACCCCTTTTTGAACTTGTTCTAGAGTATCATTGTCTGTCTTCTTTTCCATATATATAGTCATTTTTTGATATCTATATCAAACTATATCAAAGTTTGTTGTCATTTATTATTTCTGGTTTCATATAATAAAAGAATAAAATATCTGAAACCTAATCGAACTTCTAGATAAAGAATTCCTATTTGAACAGTAATACTCATAAAAAGGGCTTCTTTCTTTTGTTTTTAGGCCGGGCAGAAAATTCTGATTGGTTCATCTTCCATAATCAATTTTAGAATTTTAGATAGGAATTCCGCGTAGGAAAAAAAAGAAAAATGAATACAAAAAATAGAGAATTACAGCATCTGACCATATATGGATTCCAATCAAGTAAAGAAAGAGAATTTGCAATGCAAGATATCAAAACATATCTCTCTGTGGCACCTGTAATAAGTACTCTATGGTTTGCTTCTTTAGCAGGTCTATTAATAGAAATTAATCGTTTATTCCCAGATGCTTTGTCATTCCCCTTTTTTTGATATTCAATTAAAAAATCATTAATATGTGAAGAAATAAAGGAGAATAGAATTCTGACGATTCTTTTTTCAAATCTTTAGATAGATAGGGGGATATAAAGAAAAAGCTCATTCAAAATGTACTGAATCAAAATCCAGTAAGTCCGCCCAAGATCACATTTAGGAAAAAGATGGAATTAATTAGTTTAGTGTAAGCTACATGAAATCATAGTATAAAAAGAAGAGACTGAAATAAGAAAGTTATGGGGGTTTCGAATAAAACGAGATACTTAGAAAGAGATTGTATTAATTTAATACAAGTAATAAATTACTTTATTAACACTCGAATAATACATATTGAATTGATTAGGTAATTGCCAAAAGATCTTTCGATTCGAAATGGAATAACTAATTAAGAATTCTTATTGATTTTATTCTTCTTTTTCGATTCAAAAACCGGAAATAGGAGAGTTAAAAAAACCAATCAAAATATATAAAGGAGATTCATGGCTAAAGGGAAAGATATAAGAGTCAGAGTTTTTTTGGAATGTACTAGTTGTGTTCAAAGAAGTGATAATAAAAAATCACTGGGTATTTCTAGATATATTACCCAAAAAAATCGTTCCAATACACCCAGTTTATTGGAACTGAGAAAATTCTGTCGCTATTGTAACAAACATACAACTCATAGGGAAATCAAGATATAGATCGAAGGAAACTAACATAATATCTTCGATCTTTGCAAGCAATACACGAAGTAAGAACTTCACCATATTACTATATTAGATAATAGTAAAGAATATCTATGAATCAAACTTAATCTCATTTTCGTATGGAGATTCTCTCATGAGTATAGATATATAATAGATGGATGAAATAATCAAATTATTTTTGAATGATATCTGATAGATGAATGAAATAATCAAATGATATATGAATCAAAACCTATTTTGGTTGGATCTTAAATGAATCAATAAATCGAATTTTCGAGATAAGGAATAAACCATGGATAAACTCCAGCAACCTATTCGTATTCATAAACCCAAGAAACCTCTTGGTAAATTCAAAAACTTTTTTCGTAAATCCAAACAACCTTTTCCTAAATCTCGTTTAGGAAAATTTGGTAAAGATATTCCTCTTCGTCAATACCTTATTCTTCGTCGTAAATTTGAATTTTGCCATAAATCTCCTAGATATTCTAAATATCGTAATCGTATTCGTAAGCAATTTTTTCGTAAACGTTTCTTCATTAGATCAAGGAGTCAAATCCATTATAAATATATAGGTGTAATTAGTCGATTTATTGGTTGGCAAGCAAAAATCATACCTAAAGAAGTTACTAAATTAACCTTAAGACAACAACGACTAATGACTAATGCTATAAAAAAAGCTCGTATTTTAGGTTTCTTACCTTTTGTTGCAAATGAGATATATGCTAGGAAACGCAGGCTAGAGATTTTAAAACGTCGTCTTGAAAATGAAGAAAAAAAAAAATCACAAAAAAATCGTGCTAAAACTGGACCAAGAACTCCTCGTCCTAACACTGGACCAAGAACTCCTCGTCCTAAAAATGAAACGGGAACTCCTCCTCCTAACACTGGACCAAGAACTCCTCGTCCTAAAAATGAAACGGGAACTACTCCTCCTAAAAATGAACCAAGGACTCCTCGTCCTAACACTGGACCAAGAACTACTCGTCCTAACACTGAACCGGGAACTCCTCCTCCTAACACTGGACCAAGAACTACTCGTCCTAACACTGAACCGGGAACTACTCGTCCTAAAAATGAAACGGGAACTCCTCGTCCGAAAAATGAAACGGGAACTCCTCGTCCGAAAAATGAAACGGGAACTCCTCGTCCGAAAAATGAAACGGGAACTCCTCCTCCTAACACTGGACCAAGAACTACTCGTCCGAAAAATGAAACGGGAACTCCTCGTCCGAAAAATGAAACGGGAACTCCTCCTCCTAACACTGGACCAAGAACTACTCGTCCTAACACTGAACCGGGAACTCCTCGTCCTAAAAATAAAACGGGAACTACTCGTCCGAAAACGGAACCAAGAACTACTCGTCCGAAAACGGAACCGGGAACTCCTTCTCCTAAAACCAGAAATCCATAAGCATACTTCCCAATTGACTTAAAATCCCAAATTGGAATTCAAGCTAAAATGTAGATTTTTTTTGAAAAAGTTTAGAAAGCTGGTTGGATTCTTGTATTTTAAAAAAAGGAAAAACAATCTTTTTATTGAGAGATGCTCTTAATTGCTACTATTTTTCTTTATCTCAATCGATTTTCCTTTTATATCTTCCCGGAGTTCATTCTCCGGGGAATCCTTTTTTCATCATTACTAATAGATTATTTTAGTATCTCCTCATTTACCTTATTAGGTTTAATAATTTTATAAGAAATCTTGGAAAGACCAATCTTATTTGATATTGCTATTTGTGAAAGTATTTTACGATTAAGAATCGATTGCTTCTTGTACAGATTGTGGATAAATTGAGAATAACTATCAAATATTTGGTTTTCACGAGTTACTGCATTTATTCGAGTGATCCACAAACGGCGAAAATATCTCTTTTTCCTTCCTCTATCTCGATAAGAGTAAAACAAAGCTCTTATTGTCTGTTGGTTAATCGTTCGAGTGTGTCTTGAATGAGCTCCTTTAAAACCTGATACAAGGGAACGATTTTTTTTTTCGACGTCTTCGAGCTATATATCCTCGCCTTACTCTGGTCATTGAATTCCATTCAATTTGAATGAATAACTAATGAATTCGATTTCTTTTCTTTCAGTTATTCTTTTTTCCGCCTAGGGTCAATCAATAACAAAACGGATTACTCCAATATATCAGATATCGATTCCAATGGCTTTTGCTACTATAACCTTCCCAACCACGATTCTTGCTTTTCTCTTATTTGACCTTTCCATAAAGATAAAGAATTCTATATTAAACAACAAAATAGTGGGTTCCATCGTTTCTATGGTTACGCCTCGAACGGTGAGGTTCTCTCTATACGCCGGAGCTTTTTTTCCATTGATAATCATCATCAAAAGATTTTGTGAACTTGTATAGTTCATATTCTTTGGCTCTACCTATTCATTAGAAAGTAATAGCCCTTTTGACACTAAGAGTTATCCATACAGTGACGGCATTTAATTAGAAAAGTTGGCTAGGTAGCTAACCCTATGAGTCCGTTCTTTCAAAAGGGAGCATAACCTTTTTGCTTCTTCATAATGCTATCTCCTCCGCTTAATGGATAACCTTTTGCTACCAATGGAGAATTGCTTCTTCTTTCAAATTGAAAATGATTGGATTTTCACCAATGAAAACCATAAATTTTATAGAATATAAATGGTGGATGATATCATATACTTTTTGAAAATATCCTATTGATCAGTATAGGTCGTTGATACTGGAAAAATTCTCTCATCTGTTCAAAGTCATGATCTGAACGAGTCACACATACACCCTAGTACATACTCCTCGACGCTGAGGACATCCTTTAAGAGCGGGGGATTTCTTAACATTTTTTTTTGGCTTTCTTACGTTTTTAAGAAGTTGTTTAATAGTTGGCATATTGTATGTATATTTATACAGAATATAATTGTTTGGTTTAGATCGATCTTAACCAGATGTTAATTTCTATTAACATGAATATTCAATAGAATTCGACTTTGAAATAGATGGACACAAAATCATTCAGATCATTCAGGATCTTCTCTTATTTTCTTCTTTTTGTTTCTTGCGTATTATGCGATCGACAATACCATAAGCTTGGGCTTCTGTTGCGGACATATAAGTATCTCTTTCCATATCATTCTGGATCTCATTTATGGGTCTGCCTGTATTTTGTGAATACATATCCGCAATAACCTCACGAAGTCTAAACAGTTCTTCTGCTTCCAATTCTATTTCACGTGGAGTGCCTATAAAAGGGGCAGTCCGAGGTTGGTGAATCATAATCCTAGCGTGAGGCAATGCGAATCGTTTAGTCTTTGTTCCTCCAACCAAAATTAAAGATGCACCTGATGCAGCTAATCCCATACCTATTGTACGCACATCAACCCTACCTTGCACATGTTTTATAACATCATATAAAGCTATTGATGATAGTGCGCTTCCACCCGGAGAGTGTATATACAAAGAAATATCACGATCATCTTGTTGACTCAGATATAGTAACAGACCGATAACTTGATCGATCCAAACGCCCGTAATCTCTCTACATAGAAAAAGGATTTTGCTGTGAATAATAAGTGGGTAGTTTACGTAAACCCAATCTTTTTTTTTCTCCTTTGAAGACCACCAGTCGGTGGGGACTTTTGGTATACCAATTGGCATATTGTATGTATATTTATACAGAATATAATTGTTTGGTTTAGATCGATCTTAACCAGATGTTAATTTCTATTAACATGAATATTCAATAGAATTCGACTTTGAAATAGATGGACACAAAATCATTCAGATCATTCAGGATCTTCTCTTATTTTATTTTTTTTGTTTCTCCTTTATTATGCGATCGACAATACCATAATCTTGGGCTTCTGTTGCGGACATATAAGTATCTCTTTCCATATCATTCTGGATCTCATTTACGGGTCTGCCTGTATTTTCTGAATAAATATCCGCAATAACGTCACGAAGTTTAAACATTTCTTCTGCTTCCAATTCTATTGAACGTGGAGTGCCTACAAAACGGGAAGCCGAAGGTTGGTGAATCAAAACCCTAGTGTGAGGGAATGCGATTCGTTTACTCTTTGTCCCTCCGACCAAAATTAAAGATGCACCTGATGCAGCTAATCCCATACCTATTGTACGCACATTAGGTACCAAACTTTTGATAGTATCATAAATGCCTAGTGATGCTAGTGCCCCTCCACCCGGAGAGTTTATATACAAAGAAATATCATCATTATCTTTACCCAGATATAGTAAGAGAGCGATAATTTGATTGACGATAATGCCCGTAATCTCTCTAGTTAGAAAAACGATTTTGTCGTAATAAAGTCGTTGGTATAGGTCAATCCAACGACTTTTTTCCCTTTCAAAACGGCGAAAAGGTACTTTTGGTACGCCTATACTCATAAAATTTCATCAATTTATTTCTTTTCAAAAAGTACACTTGAATAAAAAAACGTGAAAATCCATGAATTCCTGCCTTCATTCCTTTTTCTTCTTTTTTTTCTACTTCTATTTGATCCATTGGAAGGATTTTTTGATAGAGTAAGACAGAATGAATGCTGGAACCAAGGGATTGATTATTTGAAAGAATGATCAAGAATTTCTAATTCTAATGCAATCTTCCCGTTGCGTATTGGTACTTATCGGGTATAGAATAGATCTGCTTCTCTTTGTTCTTACGAACGGAGTATGTTCCCTTATTTTGATTTTCAATGGGATGAAATCAAAATGAGCCCTTTCTGATACAGAATCTACTGCAAAAAGGTGAGGTACACAGTATATAGTCTTTGAGTTTAATGCGATAAAATAAAGTGACATAGTTTCTATTTCTCTTAAGGGGTATTTCCATGGGTTTGCCTTGGTATCGTGTTCATACTGTCGTATTGAATGATCCCGGTCGATTGCTTTCTGTTCATATAATGCACACAGCTCTAGTTGCTGGTTGGGCCGGTTCGATGGCTTTATACGAATTAGCGGTTTTTGATCCCTCTGATCCCGTTCTTGATCCAATGTGGAGACAGGGCATGTTCGTTATACCTTTCATGACTCGTTTAGGAATAACCAATTCATGGGGTGGTTGGAATATTTCAGGAGGAACTGTAACAAATCCAGGTATTTGGAGTTATGAAGGTGTTGCAGCGGGACATATAGTATTTTCTGGTTTGTGCTTCTTGGCAGCTATCTGGCATTGGGTATATTGGGACTTAGAAGTATTCTGTGATGAACGTACAGGAAAACCTTCTTTAGATTTGCCCAAGATTTTTGGAATTCATTTATTTCTCTCAGGTGTAGCTTGCTTTGGCTTTGGCGCATTTCATGTAACAGGATTGTACGGTCCTGGAATATGGGTGTCCGATCCTTATGGACTAACTGGAAAAGTGCAAGCTGTAAATCCAGCTTGGGGTGTGGATGGTTTTGATCCTTTTATTCCAGGAGGAATAGCCTCTCATCATATTGCAGCGGGTACGTTAGGCATATTAGCAGGTTTATTCCATTTGAGTGTCCGCCCGCCTCAACGTCTATACAAAGGATTACGTATGGGCAATATTGAAACAGTACTCTCCAGTAGTATTGCTGCTGTTTTTTTTGCAGCTTTTGTTGTTGCAGGAACCATGTGGTATGGTTCAGCAACTACCCCAATCGAATTATTTGGTCCTACTCGTTATCAATGGGACCAGGGATACTTTCAACAGGAAATATATCGAAGAGTTAGCGCTGGGCTAGCCGAAAATCTGAGTTTATCAGAAGCTTGGTCTCAAATTCCTGAGAAATTAGCTTTTTATGATTACATTGGTAATAATCCGGCAAAAGGAGGATTATTTAGAGCAGGTTCAATGGATAACGGAGATGGAATAGCAGTTGGATGGTTAGGGCACCCCCTTTTTAGAGATAAAGAAGGTCGAGAGCTTTTTGTACGTCGTATGCCTACTTTTTTTGAAACATTTCCGGTAGTTTTGGTAGATGACGACGGGATTGTGAGGGCCGATGTTCCTTTTAGAAGGGCAGAATCAAAATATAGTGTTGAACAAGTAGGTGTAACTGTTGAGTTCTATGGTGGTGAACTTAATGGAGTCAGTTATTCAGATCCTGCTACTGTTAAAAAATATGCTAGACGTGCCCAATTAGGTGAGATTTTTGAATTAGATCGAGCTACTTTGAAATCTGACGGTGTTTTTCGCAGTAGTCCAAGGGGTTGGTTTACTTTTGGACATGCTACATTCGCGTTGCTTTTCTTTTTCGGACACATTTGGCATGGCGCTAGAACCTTGTTCAGAGATGTTTTTGCTGGTATTGATCCAGATTTGGATGTTCAAGTGGAATTCGGAACATTCCAAAAAGTTGGAGATCCAACTACAAAGAGACAAGCAGTTTGATACAGCATTATTGTAGTATATTTCTATCTTCTTTTTTTTGTTCATGAGATACAAAAAAAAGAAATCTTGACTTGAATCATCATCTTCTCTTTGATTCTTTTTCTTTATACGATAAATGATCGATCTTAAATGAATAGGTGTGGAAGCTATAATCGTAAACTAAACCACGATCGAATCTATGGAAGCATTGGTTTATACATTCCTTTTAGTTTCGACTTTAGGGATAATCTTTTTCGCTATCTTTTTTCGAGAACCACCTAAGGTTCCAACTAAAATCAAAAAATAACAGAATTTTTGATTGAATCAAAGTAATGGGCCTCCCAGGAGACTCATTACTTTGATTCAATCAATTAATCCCCATGTTCTTCGAATGGATCTCTTAGTTGTTGAGAGGGTTGCCCAAAAGCGGTATATAAGGCATACCCAGTAAAGCTTACAAGTAAACCAGATATAAAGATCGCGACTAGGGTTGCTGTTTCCATTTTTCAAAAATTTCCAGAATGGATTATAAGATCGTTTATTTAGAAGTACAACAGAATAGTATATAAAGTCAACAGATGTTAACCAATCATTATTGAATAGAATAGAATTTATGGCTACACAAACCGTTGAAGATAGTTCTAGATCTGGACCAAGACGAACTCCTGTAGGAGATTTATTAAAACCTTTGAATTCAGAATATGGTAAAGTAGCTCCGGGTTGGGGTACTACACCACTTATGGGAGTTGCAATGGCTCTATTTGCTGTATTCCTATGTATTCTTTTGGAAATTTACAACTCTTCTGTTTTATTAGATGGAATCCCTAGGAGTTAGGCTTTTCAAAACTATGAGGTTTTGGTCTTTTCAGTAACGAAAAAATGACTATTCATTCAAAATTTTGATTTCTAAAGATTTTGGTAGTTCGACCGTGGAATTTATCTGTTTCGGTATTTTTGGAAAATGAGTGTGTGACTTGTTGTAATTGATCCTATGGATAATACATAGAACAAATAAATCTGTTATCTCTATGAATTCAACCTCGTCAGATATTTCTTCTAGTATCTGGAACACGAAATAAAATAGACCAAGACAAAATGAAACTATGATTCATACCTATTATTCAGTCAGACCTCGTAACCGAACTCAAAAAAATGGGAATATATTAACTATGATAGTGATTTCATAAATCAAATGAATTATACTTCGTAAGATTTTGATTTTGACCAAAGGAAAACTCTTTCTATAGATCTTGTTGAGTCAAGTCATTCTATCTAATCTATTTTTGAAAAAGTGATCAATCAAAGGATTCTTACTCAGAGAATCTTTGAGTTTAACTTGAGAAGAAATCATCGTGGTTCTAGTATGAATCTGAGGTTTCAAGTGATTCATAGGATCTCAACAAGAGAATTCCTATCAATTAGTAAAATTGAAGAAGTCTGATTTATGTACAGAAAACAATAAATCCAATGAAGAATCAAAATTCAAAATAGGAAGGAGAAGATTCAAAAGGCCTGTAACAATCCACATAAAAAAAGATAAATGAGCCAACTTGATATTTTTTGGCATTTTAATCACAAAGATCAAATTACGGATTTTATTACTTCATATGTTCGTTCAAATCCACCAAATGGTTAATTCAGTTTTAACCTATTTATTCAATATCCGTTGAAATCCCTATTTTTGTGTTTCAGCTTGAGCCGTATGAAATGAAATTTTCATATACGGTTCTCAGAGGGGGAGTCGTCTACCCGGGGTTACCTATCTCAATAAAGTATATGATTGGTTTGAGGAACGTCTCGAGATTCAGGCGATTGCAGATGATATAACTAGTAAATATGTTCCTCCTCATGTTAATATATTTTATTGTTTAGGGGGGATCACACTTACTTGTTTTCTAGTACAAGTAGCTACAGGTTTTGCTATGACTTTTTACTACCGTCCTACTGTTACAGAAGCTTTCTCTTCTGTCCAGTATATAATGACTGAGGCCAACTTTGGCTGGTTAATTCGCTCGGTTCATCGGTGGTCAGCGAGTATGATGGTTCTAATGATGATCCTACACGTATTTCGTGTGTATCTCACAGGTGGGTTTAAAAAACCCCGCGAATTAACTTGGCTTACAGGTGTGGTTTTGGCTGTATTAACAGCATCTTTTGGTGTAACCGGTTATTCCTTACCTTGGGACCAAATTGGTTATTGGGCAGTTAAAATCGTAACTGGTGTACCTGAAGCCATCCCACTAATCGGATCACCTTTAGTGGAGTTATTACGTGGAAGTGCTAGTGTTGGTCAATCCACCTTGACTCGTTTTTACAGTTTACATACTTTTGTGTTGCCTCTTCTTACTGCTGTATTTATGTTGATGCACTTTCTAATGATACGTAAGCAAGGAATTTCAGGTCCTTTATAAAGAAAACATAACATCAATATTTTCAATTGATCATATATCCTATTGGGGAGGATAAAAGGATTTCATTGCTATATATATGGTTTTTTTGAAAAAAAAAATCACACATGTTATTTAGATACTTCTCTTCAACCATAGAGTCTTCTATTCCGTAGCTAATACGACTAGTTGAAGTGAATTTTGCAAAGAAAGGATGGATTATGGGAGTGTGTGACTTGAACTATTGATTTAGCCATGCGGATACATGATATGATTTTCTCCGCCACGTTATAAATCACAACCAAAGGTGTCTCCGGATCCAGCCAAGACCTACGTAAACCCTTTACTTTATTTATGTAGTAAAAGATAGGCCGGTTCACTTAAAGAGAATATTCTCTATGATCATACCTGAATAATGTCATTCATAAACAGGCTCTGTAAGATCTGTAAAATAAAATGAAATGATGTGGCATGATTCAAATTTCTGTCTATTCCATTTTCTGAATTTCATCTACTCTACTTCATTATTTTAGTATAGAAATGCATTCATTTCCTTTGCATTGATTCCTATCTATCATACTATCAGAGTGAAAGAAGGGATCTAAGGAAGAATATAGGTTAGATTTTTTTAGTAACAAGTAAATACTTTGTATGGAAAAAATCAAGATATTTTATCGAGAAAAACCAATCAAGAGACATGAGACAATCCAAAAAGCGCTTGATCATGATCAATTTTGTAAGCCTACTTGGACAGTGAGCATTTCCTTCGAAAAAAAATTCGAATTTGTTGCAATCCCTGGTTGGAATTGTAACTTTTGAAAATGGGATCGTATAAACTCTTATCATGGAGTCTTATATACATTAATATATTAATTAGACATTCGATATTGGTTTGATTCTTTTGAGTCTTGCTCGAGCCGGATGATCAAAAATTATCATGTCCGGTTCCTTCGGGGGATGGATCTATACACAAAAATTCACCTATCCTAATAACAAAAAAACCTGACTTGAATGATCCTGTGTTAAGAGCAAAATTAGCTAAAGGGATGGGACATAATTATTATGGGGAACCCGCATGGCCCAACGATCTTTTATATATTTTTCCTGTAGTAATTCTAGGTACTATTGCATGTAACGTAGGTTTAGCGGTTTTAGAACCATCCATGATTGGTGAACCGGCGGACCCTTTTGCAACTCCTTTGGAAATCTTACCTGAATGGTACTTTTTCCCCGTGTTTCAAATACTTCGTACAGTACCCAATAAGTTATTGGGCGTTCTTTTAATGGTTTCAGTACCATTGGGATTACTGACAGTACCTTTTTTGGAGAATGTCAATAAATTCCAAAATCCATTTCGCCGACCAGTAGCTACAACGGTTTTTTTAATCGGTACCATAGTCGCACTTTGGTTAGGTATTGGAGCCACATTGCCTATTGATAAGTCCTTAACTTTAGGTCTTTTTTAAATGGATTCGTGAAGTATTTATTATGGTGTAGATATGTAAGGAATAGTTACTTCAAACTAATTATTCCTGACATACATTATTTTGAATATGAATCATTCCGCGAAAAAAAAGAAGCTTTGTATCAAAGATGAAAAGATTTCTTCTTTTTCTAATGTCAAAAAACATTAGAAAAAGAAGAGAAAGGCTTTTAATGGATTCAAAATAAAAACTTTTTATTTATTTATACCTAGAGCAGCTCCTCAAAATCTCATTTAGCGCTATTAGCCTCGTAGCTATTTCTAGCAGTGCCTCCATATTCAAATGAAATATATTCTTGCAGTTGTTCGAAGAAAACTCAACAAACAAGTCTTGGATCGTAGTGATCCCGGCTTTTTCAATAAGTGAACTGGTTTCGAGTGAAAGTGTAATTGGTCAACAAAAAGAGAATCCCATGGGATTCTTACTTTCCCTTGAGTTTTTTTCCTTTTTAAAAGTTCTGTTTCTGTGAAGTCAAGGAAACTTTCGTATCTTGCGACTATTTCCTTTAGCGTTTTTTCATAGCTAAGGAGGAACACAGGCAAATTACAGGTCTCTTGATTTCTTGTCAAATCAATGTTCACATCCTCTTCTTCTGGATGTAGAAAATGACTAAATAATCCAATCAAATTCATAGAAGCGTCACGAATTGCTTCTTTAGGAGTTAAACTTCCATTGGTCCATATTTCAAAAAAAAGTATCTCTGCGTCTTTATTTCCATTTCCAAACTTATGAATCGTATAATTAGCATTTATAACAGGCATGGGTATATTCTCTACAAAATAACTCCCATCTTTATTTTGCGATTTATCTATGCTTTCCTTTTGAAAATCAGAAAATCTAGATCTCTCGATTGTCAATTCTATCGAGAAATCTTTATTTTCTTTTGTACAAAATAAGTATCCGTATTTATCTACTATTTTTAGAGTAGGCGGTAGGTTTTCGATGTGATGAGCAACTACTATTGGATCTGGATTATTCGCTCTCACACGAATGGATGCTTTGATAACTTTATCTGTAAAACCCCTCAATACAACATTTGAAAAATTGGATAGGATTTGATGGACATTTTCAAAAATACCTTCTATATTACCATATTCAGAAGGTATATTCACATTCTTAAATTTCACGCGTCTGACAGCTGTGACTTTTGTCTCTAACAGTAGAGCTTTTCGCATGGTAATACCAATACACTCAGCTTGACCTTTCGGAAGTGGGAATAGAATGAAACGACCATAATGTAAACATACATTATGTATATATGAATCAATACACTTCCACTGTGGTTTTAGAGCCGATTCTTGTAAATATCTTTGCATCAATTCTTCTAAAAACACATTATCTCCTTTTTTTGCCATAATCTCTCCTTTTTTGAACATAAAATACAAAGAGGTAGATTAGAATAACCCGATGGAAGCGTTATGATCATACCATAACTCCAATTTCTTCCTTATGAGTCCTAGTATTAATCAGGATTCGAGTTCTTAATCTTCCTATGGTACGGTAGGAATATACCATACCAATTCATTACGGGATGAAATCCCTTTGATAGAGATCCAATTCCGATAGACTCATGGAACGTTCTCATTAGCGTGTATCTAGTAGGAATTCGACTTTGAAATAGATGGACACAAAATCATTCAGATCATTCAGGATCTTCTCTTATTTTCTTCTTTTTGTTTCTTGCGTATTATGCGATCGGCAATACCAGAAGCTTGGGCTTCTGTTGCGGACATATAAGTATCTCTTTCCAGATCATTCTGGATCTCATTTATGGGTCTGCCTGTATTTTGTGAATACATATCCGCAATAACCTCACGAAGTCTAAACAGTTCTTCTGTTTCCCTTTCTATTTCACGTGGAGTGCCTATAAAAGGGGCAGTCCGAGGTTGGTGAATCATAATCCTAGCGTGAGGCAATGCGAATCGTTTAGTCTTTGTTCCTCCGGCCAAAATTAAAGATGCACCTGATGCAGCTAATCCCATACCTATTGTACGCACATCAACCCTACCTTGCACATGTTTTATAACAATAGGTATTGATGATAGTGTGTCTCCACCCGGAGAGTGTATATACAAAGAAATATCACGATCATCTTGTTGACTCAGATATGCCCATTGGTATACCAAAAGTCCCCACCGACTGGGGATTTTCAAAGGAGAAAAAAAGGATTGGGTTTACGTAAACCACCCACTTATTGTTCACAGCAAAATCCTTTTTTCTATGTAAAGAGATTACGGGCGTTTGGGTTGATCAAGTTATCGGTCTGTGGGCATACTTCCTCCTCTTTCAGTTATTCTTTTCTCTGCCTAGTTCAATCAATAACAAAATGGATTACTCCAATATATCAGATATCGATTCCAATGGCTTTTGCTACTATAACCTTCCCAACCACGATTCTTGCTTTTCCCCTATTTGACCTTTCCATAAAGATAAAGAATTTTATCTTAAACAACAAAATAGTGGGTTCCATCGTTTCTATGGTTACGCCTCGAACGGTGAGGTCCTCTGTGGCTTATTTTTTCATTGATAATCATTTTAAACACGTCTTCTTTTAGGAGGCCGGCATCCATTATGTGGGATAGGTGTTACATCACGTATGAAACTTAATTTTACACCACTATGAGCAATCGTTCTTAATGCTGTAGCTCTTCCGGCACCGCCACCTTTTATCTTAATTGCTGCTCGTTCCATACCCAGTTTCACTAACATATAAATAGCATTTTTTGTTGCTATTTGAGCAGCATAGGGTGTTTTTCTTTTTGGACCTTTGAATCCAGAAGTACCAGCGGAATCCCAAGAAACTACCTGACCCCCCCAATCTGTAACAGTTATAATTGTATTATTACAACTTGTTTTAATATGAATAAGTCCTTTTTTGATTTTACGTTTTATAGTTTTATATAAACGACGAGAACGTACAAACATGAAACGCCGATTCATGCGTGGAATCGAAATTCTACGTTTAGCTTTTTTCATATTTTATTATCTTTCGAAAGTATGAATTTTCAATCTCAATTCAAAAAAGATACAGAGATATCCATTTCATATTTTAAAGGATCCTTTCCTTTTTTTTTAGTTGAGTTGGGATTCAAATATCTTTTTTGAAACCTAACCCAATTTCATTCAAATTAGAAAAAAACTTGTTAGTGTAAACTCTTTGAATTCTTATTGTATCATGATTCTCACATATTGTATAGTATACATGAGAAAGTATATATGATAAATTCAGTCAAAAAGACTGAATGCGCATTTAATATCTAAATTAAATGAATAAAATATTCTTTTTTGTTTCTCTAGTGTCTCAAATTTTTGCTATTGAAAATAGCAACATAACTCTCCGATTTTTCTCATCTACATCTATTCGAATTGGATAGACAAATTTCGATCAGATTTTTTTTTCATTTTTTTTTTTCAAAGGATTGAAACCCTGGAGGTTTTTTATACAGGATTTCGTATCTACTTTTGAGATTCAAAATTTTATTTTGATTCAAAGGAAAGAACCCATGTAACTTCAATAATTCACTAAGAACACCTTTTAAAAGATTACGCGGTACAATTAAATCCAATGAGCCTTTTTCAAATAAGTATTCAGCTTCCTGTACACCTTCAGGTACAATGATTTTCATTACTTCTTCAATTACTCTTTTACCTGCAAATGCAATATATGCATCTGGTTCGCCAATAATTATATCGCCAAGCATTCCAAAACTGGCTGTAACACCACCTGTTGTAGGCGATGTAAGAAGTGACACTAAAAGTAAATTTTGACTTACTTGATAGTCCAATAAAGCCGAAGAAATTTTAGCCATCTGCATTAAGCTGAAAGTTCCTTCTTGCATACGAGCTCCTCCGGAAGCACAGGAAATGATGAGGGGCAAGCATTTATTGGTAGCATATTCAATTAAACGGGTTATTTTTTCACCTACTACTGATCCCATACTTCCTCCAATAAATTGAAAATCCATAACCGCAAGTGCTACAGGGATACCGTCGAGTTGACCTATTCCTGTTTGAACAGCGTCAGTCAAACCTTTTTCTTTTTGATAGAAATCAACTTTATCCATGTAAGGTATATCTTGTTCTGATTCTTTGAATTCTTCAGAATCTTCGGATTCTGTTGAATTTTCTGAATCTTCGGATTCTTTGTATTTTTCTGAATCTTCGGATTCTGTTGAATTTTCTGAATCTTCGGATTCTTTGTATTTTTCTGAATCTTCGGATTCTTTGTATTTTTCTGAATCTTCGGATTCTGTTGAATTTTCTGAATCTTCGGATTCTGTTGAATTTTCTGAATCTTCGGATTCTGTTGAATTTTCTGAATCTTCGGATTCTTTGTATTTTTCTGAATCTTCGGATTCTGTTGAATTTTCTGAATCTTCGGATTCTTTGTATTTTTCTGAATCTTCGGATTCTTTGTATTTTTCTGAATCTTCGGATTCTGTTGAATTTTCTGAATCTTCGGATTCTGTTGAATTTTCTGAATCTTCGGATTCTGTTGAATTTTCTGAATCTTCGGATTCTTTGTATTTTTCTGAATCTTCGGATTCTGTTGAATTTTCTGAATTTTGATTAGCATCTTTATTATCAGCAGAAGCAAGATTTTTTTCTTTTTCTTCTATTTCTGCTTTTGTTTCTATTTCTTCTATAAGAAATAGTTCCGCTAATTCTTTTAGCGTGTATTTCTTTGCAATAGATTGGTCTGCAGTGGATTGGTCTATATTTGTGAATTGGTCTATATCTGCAGTGGATTGGTCTGTATTTGTGAATTGGTCTATATCTGCAGTGGATTGGTCTGCAGTGGATTGGTCTATATTTGTGAATTGGTCTATATCTGCAGTGGATTGGTCTGTATTTGTGAATTGGTCTATATCTGCAGTGGATTGGTCTGTATTTGTGAATTGGTCTATATTTGTATAAGTTTGCTCCATAGTAGATTTCTCTGGATCTGTGCCCTCTGGATCTAGATCCTCTGAATCTGAGGGAAGAGAATTGATGAGGTCTTCAAGTTTTTTTTTGTGTATTCGTAATTGTTTCTTTAGTTTTTCCATTATTTCATCAGATGTAATATCTGGAATTCCTGCTATGATTCTTAAATGGTTTTCTTATCTCAAAGACGGTTTCTAGGATTTCATCACTTGTACAATCTTCAAGTCCTAAATACTTGAGTAATTCTTCGTTTATAGGAGAAAGGTCCAAATTTTTTTGCTCTAAGTAATCTTCATTATCTAAGAATAATAGTCTATCAAAAAAAGGTTTCGAATCTTTTTCTTTGATTTCTTTTCTAAGAATCTTATCATAGGGGTCAATAGAAACCAAGGTCTCATTCGTAGGATCCCAAGTGCCCAAATCAATCAAAGATTCGATTCGGTCGGAACTCTCCATTGGTAAATGAAATGCACAATTTTTACAAATATATTTATTTTTTTGTGCCCATTGCTTGTAAACGGATCTCTCACAATTTTTACAAGAAGTCCATAAATGAGCGTATGGCGCAAATACATTCGCTGCGCTTTGGAAGGATGTATTCTTTGGAGATGCATTATCTCCTAAACTTGCATTATTGTCACTCGACAAGTTTACTGAATGGATATTCTCTGAATTCTCAGAAGGAGTTTTCTTGTTATTAGTTATTTTACAAGTCGATGGGTTGTTATCATTAAAATAATATTTCAAAGCTTTCTTAGCAATACGAAAAATCTTTTTGACTTTGTTAGAATACAAATTGATTTCGTTATCATAGGAGTAAGTATTCCTATTAATATAACTATATGTTTTTTTGAATCTTAAAACTAGAAACCTTTAAGTAAAATAGGATGTGTCTTTAGCAATATCCAAAAAGGCGCAACATTGTTTTTCCTATATTCGGGTTTTCTAAAAGTACGAAAATGATAGTCAAGATAGCTGTTCTCTACATGATGATATTTAATGCCATAAATATCATCATGGCATAGAGCACCATCGGTTAATCTAGAGTAACGATAATCAAAACATATATCATGATCCTTTTTTTTTAAAAAGTCATAATATATAGCATGACTATATAAAAAATCATAATTGTATTTCAAAAGAGTTGTACGTACTATTACGGACTTAAAAAAAGGATCTTTTGATAAGATTTGCCAGATAAACCAATCTATGCTCTGTTTCTCTACATTTTCATAAAAGTCATTATAAGGCTCAACTACAACAGCAAAAACGATAAGAGTTTTCCTTGCTGAGGGTAAGATCTTATTAAAAGAAAACGTGGAATTTAAGTTATTTATATTCCTTTGGATTTGGAATGTTTGAAAAAACATAGAATAGAAAATTATATGAAAATTTTTGAAATAATAGAACATTATTCCATGCATGGAATTCAAAAATTTGAAGAATATAATAATATTCTTCATATTGAATAGGATCTATATCTACAATATAGATAGATAGATAGATAGATAATTAAAAATAAATATTATTTTTTCAATTCCATAGCATAGCTATGATTAAATTCAAGAGCTTTCAACAAAACTTGTTGTTGAGCCAATTTCCGTAGTTTTATTAACTCAAGACTCTTTATTCTTTGTTACTTGATTGATATTTTTCTTTTTTTGAATTTGATTTTTGGGTTGAATATTTGAATTATTCAATATCAAAATTGATGTATATCTCGATATATAACTTTCTTTTAATGAAAACAAAAATTGTAAGAATTACATATACCTAATTACACTCTTAAGTTAACCTCATTCAATCATAGTGGATAAGTAAGTGGGAGTGGAAAATCTCAAATTGGATTTAGGTTAGAGCATCGCATTTGTAATGCGATGGTCATCGGTTCCACTGCGGTAGCGGGATTTTTTTTCTATCGATTTTCACCATGGAAAGGGAATATCCTACTGCTAAATTCTGCTTAGTTCTTTTGAACTCTTTATCTTAAGGTGAAAATGAGATGTTTTTGAATCCTTGAATCATAGTAACTAATTCAAGATCAGATTATGACGTGTACCAAGGGCTATAACCTTGGTACGGTTCTCGAAAAAAAAGAAAAACATTAAAACCCTCTCCCTTTACTATATCGATACTAATCGACTATATTAGTCGAAAGTATCCATTTGTAAAGAAATATCAAATGCATCCATAATTCTGAATCAAAAAAATCCATAGAAATAGGTACAATTGGGAAGCGATATCTTTGAGGTCTCAAATATTTTAGGTACAAATAAAAAGAATATTTGTATCCTTACCAACTTGATTTTTGTTGCACCCGGTAACAAACATGCATGAATCATTTCCCGAAGTATGTGCCCGGTATAGTCCAAAATCTCGATAGTTAGCTTTAGGTCTTCCAGTAAAAAGACAACGTCTATGAAGACGTATAGGTGCACTATTACGTGGTAGGGATTGCAATTTTCTCTGAATTTCTTTTATTTTTTTTGGATTCAGGGGATGAACCCTTTTCTTTTCTTTTTTAAGGATTGACGAATCAATCGATATTTTTCTTCCAATTTCTTTCGCTTTTGTTCCCTCTGAATTAAACTTTTTTTTGCCATAATATTCAGTTACCTATTGGTATTAATGATACAGTACAAATCCTGGATGTAAACATATAAGAAGGTAGAATTTTCTCC
>JAMFTS010000931.1:0-28096 GCA_028095005.1 Rhynchospora pubera | reverse complement strand
ACGATATATTCCCAAAACCAAAAAAAATCGATTGTACGAGCGTGCTGTACAAGACATTCCTGTACAAAATGAAATGGGGCAATATTATTTGGTACATGTCTAAGTGATGGGAAGAAAGAATATCTTTTACATATAGACATGGTTTCAAGGAGTATTTGGACACGCTAGTAAAACAACTAGCTTTAATCAATTCTTTTTGTTTTCGGATCCGAAAACAAAGAAATTAAGAATAGTAAATGCATTAAGAAAATTATCTGAATTAAAAAGATTAAAAAAATTCTCTAAATCTAAGAAATATTTATATTATAAATGGATTTATAGAAATGAAAAAAAAAAGTACAACTTAATCAATGAATTAAGAAGTCGAATCAAAGTTTCTAGAAGAGAAAGAGGGATTTCTTGCTCTAGATATCCTCGAAAAAAGAGCCAGATTATGTAATGATGAAAATGAAGAACTATGCTTTTCTAAACGGAAGGATCCCCTTTTGAAGGGATCAAATCGTAGGATATCAGAAAGAGCGCCTCTGAAACACATAGAGAAATCCATTTACTATAGCTGATCTGACACAACAAATGAAAAAATTCGAAAAAAAAAAAAAGAGAAGATCACGAAGACAGTCATAAAAAACTATATGAAAATTGAAATCTAAAAAGCGCTTATTAATCCCGTAATCCAACTATTTCCATCATTGAGTGCAGTCCTTATGGATGCCCACGATCACTTACGTTGGATGGAACGAGTACACCGCAGTCCACAAACCCTGTTGTACACAATAATTGTGGCTGATCCAACTACTAAAAAAGTTCTAAAAAAGCCAAAAAAGGGAAGGAACTTTTTTTAATTTTTTCAAAAAGATTTCCAGGAAATCAAGAAAGATCTTCCTCGATTGCTAAGTGGCTTTATGGACGACCTGCAAGTGAGGGAAGAACGCCAGAAAAAGAAGACAGTGAAGCTCAGGAAAAATATGGGGAAGAGGGGAAAAACAAAAAAAAGACGAGGAAAGGGAAAGGGAAAACAAGTATTCGCGCAAATTTATTTGCGCAAATTCAGAGACATTCTCCTTTATGTAATGGATGATAGTGATGTGGCTCTGCAGGGAAGAAGAAATCCGATGAGCAGAAGGAAGAAGATGAGAAGAAGGAATCCAATGAGAAGAAGGAAGAAGATGAGAAGAAGGAATCCAATGAGAAGAAGGAAGAAGATGAGAAGAAGAAATCTGATGAGAAGAAGAAATCAGATGAGCAGAAGGAAGAAGATGAGGAGGACGAATGCCGCAATCAAGAAATATAGTTTTGGTACATTACTCGCAAGTACCGGATTATTATCGAGGGTGCAATCAAAGGAAGCATGCGTGGTCTAAAACGTAAAACAGTTATTTGGACTTGTATCAACCACATCCACATTCCCCGCTTTTTTTTGATCGAGTAGAAAACAAGCTTTTTTCTTTTTTTCGAAAAATCTTTTTTTTGTTTTTGGTATCTTTTTGAAAATCTTTTCAAAGATTTTTTTCATTCTTAGGAATTCGGTGGGGAGAAAACAAGAACGGAAAATCTTGCAAGAGGAAAAGATAAAGGAAATCGATTTGGTAGAGAAAAGGAAAAACAGCAAGATGAGAAGAAAAGAGAGCGAAGAAGAACGACGTCGATCCTTAGCAGAAACTTGGGATGCAGATGAGTTCACTCAACAAATGAGAGGTTTGCTTTTATTAACCCACTCTTTTCTTAGAAAAAAAATTGTATTACCTTCTTTGATAATAGCTAAAAATCTTGGCCGGATGGTTTTATTCCAATCATCCGAATGGATGAGGATTTCAAGGAATGGGAGAAAGAAATGCATGTTAAATGTATTTATAATGGTGTTGCATTATCAGAAACAGAATTTCCCATGAATTGGTTAAATGATGGTATTCAGATCAAGATTCTATTTCCTTTTCGTTTGAAACCTTGGCGAAGTAGAAAAGAAAAAGTAAGAAAATCAACTTTTTTAACAGTTTTTGGAAGAGAAACACGCGTACCTTTTGGGTCTCCCCAAAGGCAACGTTCCTTTTTTCAACCCATTTTTAAAGAACTTTTAAAAAAAATGAGAGAAGTGAAAAAGAAATCTTTTCTACTTTTCGAAGTTTTCGAAGGAAAAAAAAGAAAAGTATATGAACCGACTGAAAATGGAAAGATTCCAAAATCAATAAGAATATTATTCATGAACCCACCATTGAAATCCATCCATGAATTTGACAATTGAGTCAGTAATAGAAATACAAATGCAAAATTGGTCTGATGGAACAATCAGAATCAGAAATGAAATAGAACAAATCACAAAAGAAAAGAACAAAATACTTCTCATTTGTGATGATAAAAGACCGGAATCACAGAAACCTATTTGGAAGATATTTCAAAGAATACTATTCGATTAATACGCAAATCAGGTTATTTTCTCAAATATTTCATTGAAAAAACATCCATAAATATCTGCTATGGATGATTAACAACCTTCCTAGGACTAGGAAAAATTCGCAACTTTTCTTTGAATCAATAAAAAAAAAAATGAAGAAATTCATTTACAAGAATAAAACAAATCAAAAAGGGAAGAAGGAAAGAGATCAAAATACAATGAACTTTTTTTTGGACTCAAAAAAAGAATCATTCAAAAATGGATTATGACTTATCTTCCTTGTCCCAAGAATATGTATTTTACAAATTATCACAAAGCCCATTCCTTAACAAATATCACTTTAGTTCTTTACTTCAATATAAGGAAAAGGAAACCTATCCTTTTATTAAGGATCAAATGAAAGATTATTATCGAGGGATATTTAATTCCAAATCAAGTCATAAGAAAATGACTAAGAGTCAATTGTGGAAAAACTGGTTAAGGGGTCATTATCAATACAATTTATCTCAGACCAAATGGTCCCAATTAGAACCGCAAGAATGGCGAAATCGAATGAATCAACATTGTATGATTCCAAATAAAGACTCAATGCCATTTGATTCCTATGGATTTGATTCATTCCTTAGTCTAAAAGAAAAATTAAAAAAAACTACAGATATGATCTTTTAGCAAATATATATATGAACTATGGGGATAAAGATAAAAAGAACTTATCTATTTCTCGATTTGTCAGTCTAGCTATTAGTGATCATCTAGAAGATTTAGAAAGTTTTTCTTATCCATGGAAAAATCAAGATAGAAAATATTTTGATTGTCGAATTCTCCTTACAAAAAAGAGCGATATAGATACCTATACTAATAACAATAAACTGTGGGTCAATCCACTGATAGGTGGTTATCAAAATACTAAGACTGAAGAAGAAAGAATCCAAAACAATTTGACCAAAAAATATATGGTCCAAAAAGAAGATTCGGATCAAAAAAAAGATCAAAAAAAAGATCAAAAAAAAGATCAAAAAAAAGATCAAAAAGAAGGTAAAAAAGAAGATCAAAAAGAAGGTAAAAAAGAAGGTAAAAAAAAAGATTCGGATCAAAAAGAAGGTAAAAAAGAAGATTCGGATCAAAAAGAAGATCAAGAAGAAGATTCAGATCAAGAAGAAGATTCGGATCAAAAAAAAAAAATCAAAAAGAAGATTTTTTGGATTGGAAGAAAATGAATAAAGAATGGAAAAAAAGGAATGAAGAAACGGTTTTTGGATTCCATATAGGATCTCATTGGTTCTTCCCAGAATTGGTACTACTTTTAAATGAATATAAAAGAAACCATGGATTACGCCAATCAAATTCCTTCTTTTTGATTTGGATCCTCGTAAAGATCCAAAAAATAAAGATCCAAAAAATAAAGATCCAAAAAATAAAGATCCAAAAAATAAAGATCCAAAAGACGGCAAAAAAACGGAAGACGAAGCTATGCAGGAAGCTATTAACGCGGGAAAAATTTTAATGTCAAAAAAACAAATAAGTCAGAACAAGATTTTATAGTACAAGTGCGTTATGAACCAGAACCGGGAAGTGAAGAAAAAAAGAAAAAGAAGATAATCAGAGGATTAAATGACATGCAAGAATTTGATTTCTTGATCAAAAAATCTTTCCTTTACCAATTAAGATTGGATACCCCCGAAACCAAGAAAAAAATAAAAAGTGGGATAGACGAGAGCTATCACCTGCTTAGACTGTTCAAAGACTATCTGCAAAAAAAGGAAAGGGGATTCCTATACCTCGTAGAAGAGATCCACAACAAGTAAGTACCAAATTGATCGAGAAAGGCGAGATAGATTTGGAACTAATGAAATGTTAACAGAGAAAAGTGACAGTGTCCCCTCTTTGTTAGAAAAATCAATATCTGAAATTCGACGAATTTCGTCTATGTCAGAAAATAGACGGGAAATCCATTTTATAATCAAATGATAAGTATCAATATCTCATTGTTCAATGAAAATGAGCATCAAAGTCAGGACTTCCTTCGTCCTGAAGATATTCTATCTTCTAGGCGTTGTCGAGAATTGCGAATTTTAAGTTCTTTCAATTACCCTAATTGGAATGTTAGGGATAGAAAGCGATCCGATGGAAAGAAAAAAAAAAAAAAAAGAAAACAAAAAAAAAACTCTAGCCAATTATTCAATGTTTTCAATGAGAAGGAACTAAATACAGATCCCAATGAATTCGTGAAATGCAAATCTTTTCTTTGGCCAAATTTCCGATTCGAAGATTTATTATGTATGAATCGCTATTGGTTTAATACCAATAATGGAAGTCGTTTCAGTATGTTAAGGATACGTATGTATCCAAAATCTAGAATTCGAAAATAGTGTATTTCCTATACCAACATAGGAATCAAGAAATTAGCAGAGTTCTTCAAATTGTCGTTAAAGACATTTTTCCTTAATACAGAAATGGATTATCTCCTGCTATCCAAATCAAATCTTCCATTTGATTTGGATAGAATAACAAAGTAGTATATGAATAAATCCAAAACTAGATTCAAATAACTGGCATAATCCTGATTTTTGATTTTTCCTGATCGGAAAAATCATCCATGAAAAAGAAAAAAGATAGAAAATTTTGTTATTTATGGTCCAAAATTCATCCACTCCCATTATTCCACAAGAAGAAAACAAAGGTTCTGTTGAATTTCAAGTATTCAGTTTCACCAATAAGATACAGAGGCTTACTTCCCATTTCGAATTGCACAAAAAAGATTTTGTATCGGAAAGGGCTCTACGAAAAATTCTGGGAAAACGCCGACGGTTGCTGGCTTATTTGTCAAAGAAAAATCAAGTACGTTATAATAAATTAATGGATCAATTGAATATTCGGGAACCACAAACTCGTTAATTTCATCGTTTGAATTTTTTGGAATTTAGTAGTATTCGATTTTTCATTTTGATGAGCCTCACTTTGAGGAATTCATGGAATAATGAATTCAGGAAGAAAAGATATGACTGGAAAAGTTATGACTGTACCGGTTACAAGAAAAGATCTCATGATAGTCAATATGGGTCCTCACCACCCATCAATGCATGGTGTTCTTCGATTGATCCTTACTCTCGATGGTGAAGATGTTATTGATTGTGAACCCATATTGGGCTATTTACACAGAGGAATGGAAAAAATAGCGGAAAACCGAACAATTCTACAATATCTACCTTATGTAACACGGTGGGATTATTTAGCTACTATGTTCACAGAGGCAATAACGGTAAATGCACCAGAAAAATTGGAAAATGTTCAAGTACCTCAAAGAGCTAGCTATATCAGAGTTATTATGCTGGAATTGAGCCGTATAGCTTCTCATTTGTTATGGCTTGGACCTTTTATGGCAGATATCGGTGCACAGACTCCTTTCTTTTATATTTTCAGAGAGAGAGAATTGATATACAATCTATTCGAAGCGCCACAGGTATGCGAATGATGCATAATTATTTCCGTATCGGGGGGGTAGCTGCGGATCTACCTTATGGTGGATAGAGAAATGTTTCGATTTCTGCGATTATTTCTTAACAGGAGTTGTTGAATATCAAAAACTTATTACACGGAATCCCATTTTTTTGGAACGAGTGGAAGGAGTGGGTATTATTGGTGGAGAAGAAGCAGTAAATTGGGGTTTATCCGGGCCAATGTTACGAGCTTCTGGAATCCAATGGATCTTCGTAAAGTTGATAATTATGAGTGTTACAATGAATTCGATTGGGAAATCCAATGGCAAAAAGAAGGAGATTCATTAGCTCGTTATTTAGTACGAATCGGTGAAATGAAGGAATCCATAAAAATGATTCAACAGGCTCTAGAGGGAATTCCTGGAGGACCCTATGAGAATTTAGAAGTCCGACGCTTTGATAGAGCAAAGAATTCCGAATGGAATGATTTTGCATATCGATTTATAAGTAAAAAACCTTCACCGAATTTTGAATTGTCGAAACAAGAACTTTATGCCAGAGTGGAAGCCCCAAAGGGGGAATTAGGGATTTATTTGATAGGAGATAATAGTGTTTTCCCCTGGAGATGGAAAATTCGTCACCCGGTTTTATCAATTTGCAAATTCTTCCAGAGCTAGTTAAAAGAATGAAATTGGCTGATATCATGACGATATTAGGTAGTATAGATATCATTATGGGAGAAGTTGATCGTTGAAATGATAATTGATACAACAGAAGTACAAACTATCAATTCTTTCTCTACATCGGGATTTTTCAAAGAAGTCTATGGACTGATATGGATTATACCTATTTTGACCCTGATATTGGAAATCACGATAGGGGTACTCGTCATGTTTGGTTAGAAAGAGAAATATCCGCAGCGATCCAACAGCGTATTGGGCCTGAATATGCTGGTCCGTTGGGAATTCTTCAAGCTATAGCAGATGGGACGAAATTACTTTTGAAAGAGGACCTCCTCCCATCTCGAGGAGATATTCGTCTGTTTAGTGTCGGACCGTCTATAGCAGTCATATCAGTTCTACTAAGCTATTTAGTAATTCCTTTTGGGTATCGTCTTGTTTTAGCGGATCTCGGTATAGGTGTTTTTTTATGGATCGCCATTTCAAGTATTGCTCCTATTGGCCTTCTTATGTCAGGATATGGATCGAATAATAAATATTCCTTTTCAGGTGGTCTCCGAGCTGCTGCTCAATCAATTAGTTATGAAATACCATTAACTCTATGTGTATTATCAATATCTCTACGTGTGATTCGCTGGAATATGAACTTTTCCTCTCTCTTTCTTCTAGAAATCAAAGAAGAAAAAGAGGTTCAATGTATTGAATAGATATTCTCATTCATTTTTTGATTCAGCATTCGGGTTGATTAGTTAAACCAGATAGTTATATGAGTGAAACAAAACAACTTATCCATTTGTAGTAAGAAAAAAAAAATCTCATTCCCTATGTACGTACAAGCATCCAGTTGAAGGAAACATAAGCAGGGATAAACAGTTTATCCAAGATTGCGATTTTTTGATTAGTCATCATATCTTGAAGCGGGTGCAAACAAAAGATCAACTGTATGGAGTTTCTACTACTGTCTTGTATGTATTACTATACCGGCGATCAATCAAAAGTCAGTGGACAGTTAGGAACACCAAGGTACACAAAGGATTAGTAATAGATATAATGGAAGGTATCAAAAAAAAGGTTTTCCACATAAAACGAATCATAATAAGGACTTGAAATTGGTAGAAATGATCAAGTAGTACTTCCTACGATTCCGATCTAGAGTATGCTCCTATTCACTGATTCAAAAAATGACTATCAGAACGAATTAATCCTTTATTTTTTTTTGAAGTACCCTCCCTGAGACAGAAGAAGAGGAAAAAAGAAATGGAATGCCATATATGGAATGAATAATCAAGAAAAGATCTTTCTTGATTATTTCTTCCATATTGATTCATATACAATTCTTATCATGATTCATGAACGAATGCCTAATTCTTTATATTTATTCATTGATATAACGAGTATTTTATTGAAAGATTCAGTTATTACCGAACAAAGAGAGATTCTCATTATAAAGGATAAGATCAATTCGGAAGCAAGTTTTTGATTATTCTAGCAGACAGAATTCCATTGGTCTAATTTGGGACTCTCCGATGTATCTTTATTCTGTCTACCCCCAAAGAAAGATGCCGATAATACCGAACTAGTCCTTCCATTTTTTGTGGCCATAGAGGAGCCGTATGAAGCTGAGGTTTCATGTACGGTTTTGAAATAGCGATGAAAACTGTGATGTTATTATCGACTATGATTATCTAACAGTTCAAGTACAGTTGATATAGTTGAAGCACAGTCCAAATATGGTTTTTGGGGGTGGAATCTGTGGCGTCAGCCTATAGGCTTTCTAGTTTTTCTCATTTCTTCTCTAGCCGAATGTGAGAGATTGCCCTTTGATTTACCAGAAGCAGAGGAGGAATTAGTAGCAGGTTATCAAACCGAATATTCGGGTATCAAATATGCTCTCTTTTATCTTGCTTCTTACCTAAATCTATTAGTTTCTTCGTTATTTGTCACAGTTCTTTACTTAGGTGGGTGGAATTTCTCCATTCCGTACATACCCATTCCTGAACTTTTCAGAATAAATCAAATGGCTGGAATTTTTGGAATGACAATTGATATCTTTATTACATTAGCTAAGGCTTATTTGTTTCTCTTCATTTCTATCACAACAAGATGGACTTTACCTAGGATGAGAATAGACCAGTTATTAAATCTTGGATGGAAATTTCTTTTACCTATTTCTCTAGGTAATCTTTTATTAACAACTTCTTCTCAACTTGTCTCACTATAAATAACAGAATACGATAACAAGATTCTCGATTCATAATATCTCTCAAACAAGAGAAAGAAACTTCCTTTTTTTCATGGATATTTCCAATATGTTCCCTATGGTAACTGGGTTCATGAATTATGGTCAACAAACCATACGAGCTGCAAGGTACATTGGGCAAAGTTTCATAATTACCTTATCCCACACAAATCGTTTACCTGTCACGATTCAATATCCTTATGAAAAATCAATCATGTCAGAGCGTTTTCGAGGTCGAATCCACTTTGAATTTGATAAATGTATTGCTTGTGAAGTATGTGTTCGTGTATGCCCGATAGATCTACCTGTTGTTGATTGGAGATTGGAAAGAGATATTCAAAAGAAACAATTGCTTAATTATAGTATTGATTTCGGGGTTTGTATATTTTGTGGTAACTGTGTCGAGTATTGTCCAACAAACTGTTTATCAATGACTGAAGAATATGAACTTTCTACTTATGATCGTCATGAATTGAATTATAATCAAATTGCTTTGGGTCGGTTACCAATCTCAATAATTGGAGATTACACAATTCAAACAGTTAGGAATTCGACTCCAATCCAAATAGACAAAGAGAATTCCTTTGATTCCAGAACGATTACTAATTACTAAGATTTTTTTTGGTTAGTCAGTAACTACAAATCAAACTCATAACTATTTATTGTCGAGAATCACTCTTTGATTGAAACTGAGAATCGATTTTTCGTGATGGGATGATTTCGAAATATACAATTTGAACCACTATTCAAACGAGTCTTTTTTCGGATAAAAATTCGATTTCCATTCATCCATATTTCCATTTCATTCTATGATAAATGGATCATAAACTATATTATATATAAGAACAAAATAGGGGAACCCCTTTTCCTTTCCTGGACCATTTAGTACGGTCATGATAGATTTGAAGTTCTTTCTTTTTTTTTTTACATAATGGATTTACCTGGACCAATACATGATATTCTTGTGGTATTTATAGGATCAGTTCTTGTATTAGGGGGTCTAGGGGTAGTATTACTTACCAATCCAATTTATTCTGCCTTTTCGTTGGGATTGGTTCTTATTTGTATATCCTTATTCTATATTTCATTGAACTCCTATTTTGTAGCTGCCGCACAGCTCCTTATTTATGTCGGAGCCATAAATGTATTGATCTTATTTGCTGTAATGTTCATGAATGGTTCAGAATATTCCAATGATTCCTATCTTCGGACCATTAGAGATGGGGTTACTTCACTGATTTGTACAACTATTCTTTTTTCACTAATGGCTACTATATCAGATACATCATGGTACGGGATTCTTTGGACTACAAGATCAAATCAAATTATAGAACAGGAACTCACAAATAACGTTCAACAAATTGGGATTCATTTAGCAACAGATTTTTTTCTTCCCTTTGAACTCATTTCTATAATTCTTCTAGTTTCCTTGATAGGTGCAATTACTATGGCTCGACAATAAGAAATACTTAGAATGATTCCAAATTCTAAGAATTGCTAATTCTAAATCAAAATCAAAAAAATCCAAATTTTTGGTTCATTAATTATAAGTCAAAATCTATATTATCTTTACTTTATTTTAATATTTTTTTACTTTCTTTTATATAAATATTCTCTTTATTTTTTCAATTTTATAAAGATTAGGGAGCCAACCAATAATGTTTGAACACATGCTTCTTTTGAGTGTTTACTTATTTTCGATGGGCCTTTATGGATTGATTACAAGTCGAAACATGGTTAGGGCACTTATGTGTCTTGAACTTATCCTTAATTCGGTTAATATAAATCTTGTCATTTTTTCTGATATGTTTGATAATAGACAATTAAGAGGAAACATTTTTTCCATCTTTATTATAGCTATTGCAGCTGCAGAAGCCGCTATTGGATTAGCAATTTTTTCATCTATTCATCGTAATAAAAAATCAACAAATATCAATCAATCCAATTTATTAAATTATTAGTTATTTTTATTACATAGATAAATCATCCAAAAAAGCCTAAGTCTTTATTCAATTTTTATGCAAAATTGATTGATTCTTTTAATTTGTGGAATTTTTGAATTCCATATATTATATTATAGAGTAGAATATAAGTAACAAATTTATAACTCAATTTGTATTTAGTTATGTGCAACTTGTCTGATAATGATCCTCGAGATCAAATTCGAAATCTATCAGCCTTTTTTTAAAGTAGATTCCATTATTATATGGATTTTTCTATTTTATTGTTCAATTTTTCATAAGTCACTGCTTCATCTGGTATTTAGAATATAATGGATTCGTCCACTACTTTGACCAGATCGAAAATTTTTGATTTCCAAAAATAGACTTTCGAAATTCAATGTCACATTCAGTAAAAATTTATGATACCTGTATAGGTTGTACACAATGTGTGCGAGCTTGTCCTACGGATGTATTAGAAATGATACCTTGGGATGGTTGTAAAGCCAAGCAAATAGCTTCCGCACCAAGAACGGAAGATTGTGTAGGTTGTAAAAGATGTGAATCTGCCTGTCCAACAGACTTTTTAAGTGTTCGTGTTTATCTAGGGCCTGAAACAACTCGTAGCATGGCTCTAGCTTATTGATACGTTACAAAAAGCAAAAGCCCTACCTGAATCATTTGATTCCTCTTTACCGAAAAAACCCGTGCTCGATGAAAGCTATAATCTCGAGCACGGGTTTCTCTAGTCAAAACGTATATCTGACTATCATGAGATATTTTCCTTGGTTAACAACACTTGTTGTTTTTCCCATATTTGCGGGTTCTTTTACTTTCTTTTTTCCTCATAAAGGAAATAAGATATATCGATGGTATACTCTATGTATATGTTTGTTAGAACTTATTCTAGCAGCTTATGTATTTGGTTATCATTTTCAATTTGATAAAAAATTAATGCAACTTAAGGAAGATTTTCAATGGATAGATGTTTTTGATTTCCACTGGAGATTGGGAGTGGATGGACTTTCTATAGGACCTATTTTACTGACAGGCTTTATTACTACTTTAGCCAGTTTAGCAGCTTGGCCAGTTACTCGAAATTCCCAATTGTTCTATTTTCTAATGTTAGCAATGTATAGCGGTCAAATAGGATTATTCTTTTCTAAAGACCTTTTACTTTTCTTCATCATGTGGGAATTCGAATTAATTCCCGTTTATTTGCTTTTATCCATGTGGGGAGGTAAGAAACGTCTTTACTCAGCTACTAAATTCATTTTATACACAGCGGGAGGTTCTATCTTTTTATTAATTGGAATTTTAGGTATGAGTTTGTATGCTTCCAATAAACCAACACTAGATTTTGAAGGATTAATGAATCAATCATATCCTATCTTTCTAGAAATAATATTCTATATTGGCTTCCTTATTGCATATGCTATCAAATTGCCGATTATACCCCTACACACATGGTTACCAGATACACACGGAGAAGCACATTATAGTACATGCATGCTATTAGCTGGAATTTTATTAAAAATGGGAGCATATGGATTAATTCGGATTAATATGGAATTATTACCCCACGCCCATTCTATATTTTCTCCTTGGTTGGTAATAATAGGAACAATCCAAATCATTTATGGAGCTTCAACTTCTCTTGGTCAACGCAATTTGAAAAAGAGAATAGCATATTCTTCTGTATCTCATATGGGTTTCATAGCTATAGGAATTGGTTCTATAACTGACATGGGACTAAATGGAGCGATTTTTCAAATGCTTTCTCATGGATTTATTGGTGCTGCACTTTTTTTCTTGGTGGGAACCTGTTGTGATAGAATTCGTCTTGTGTATCTCGAAGAAATGGGTGGAATATCTATCTCAATGTCAAAAATCTTTTCTTTGTTCAGTAGTTTCTCAATGGCTTCTCTTGCATTACCAGGAATCAGCGGTTTTATTGCAGAATTTTTAATATTTCTGGGACTTATTACTAGTCAAAAATATCTTTTAATGGCAAAAATCATAATTATTTTCGTAATGGCTATTGGAATAATATTAACTCCTATTTACTTGTTATCTATGTTACGTCAGATGTTCTATGGATACAAGTTCTTTCATGTTTCAGAAAGAAATTTTTTTGTTTCAGATTCGGGATCACGGGAACTTTTCCTTTCAATCTGCCTTTTTTTACCAATAATAGGAATTGGTATTTATCCTGATTTTGTTTTCTCATTATCCATTGAGAAAGTACAAACTATTTTATCTAATTATTATATTGGATAGTTTTTGATTTCTTACAAAGAAATCAAATATTTCTATTTATTTCAAGAAATCAAAGATTTCTTCGTTGAATTTTTGCTTGGATATATATATCCAAATATTTTGTCTTTTCCTTTTACCTTCATAGTTTCAATATTGTTTGGTTTAGATTGATCTTAACCAGATGTTTTTTTTTTCAATTATTTTTATTGAATATTGAATTGAATATTCAATATTCAAGATAATTCAAGTTTGAAATAGAGTAATCAAAAATCATTTAGATCATTCCGGATTTTCTTATCACTTTATTTTTTGAACTTTGCTATGCAAATCGACAATACCATAAGCTTGTTAACATATTTATCTATTAATCTAATTGAATGAACCGTAGCTATGTAACCCTATTCCTAAAAGATTGATACCAAAATAGCATACCCAAATAAAAAGAAATCCAATAAAAGCTATAAAGGCAACATTTTTTACCTTTCCAATTTTGGTTCATTCTAACATGCAAATAAATACCAAAAGTAATCCAAGTTATTAATGCCCAAGTTTCTTTCGGATCCCAGCTCCAAAAAGCTCCCCAGGCTTCATTAGCCCATACGGCTCCGCAAAGAATGCCCAAGGTTAATAAAGCAAATCCAATACTAATAGTACGATAACTCCAGGAGTCCAAATCCTCAATGAAATCAATTTTGAAATAATTTTGGAAAATATTTTCGATAGTACTCTACTAGGTCTAGAGTTTCAGCCATTGTTAATCCTCCTTTTGCTGAGTCTAATATTCGACTTTCAATTTCTTTTGAAACTGCATCGTTAGTTGCCATCAAAATTAGAACAGCAATTGATAGTAAGCACCCAATAATAAGAACTACATAACCAACCATTATTATAGATACATGCATTAATAACCACAAAGATTGGAGCGCAGGCACTAATATTTTTAATTTAGGTATTTCGGGTGAGAAAAATAAACCCCATACAGCAAAAAAAGCTTGAGTCAAAATTGTACTCGTTATAGTGATTTTGTTTAATTCATTTTGGTTATTCCGAGTTTTCAAAATGAAATAAATTAGAGAAGAAACACATGAAAGAAAGGCTAAAGATTCCCTTAAATTAGTTAGGGGAAAAAATCCAGATTCGATCCAAAGGAAAATCAATAATGCAGTGGTACAAAAAAAACAAAAAAACAGACCTATTTCTGAGGAATTGCGTAACTCGAGAGTTTCACCAAAACCAAAAATAGAAGAAATAGCAGAAAAAATGTTGATCAAAATGACAATTAAAATAAAAGAGAATGACAACATATTTAAAATATGTTCTATAGCAGCAAGCGTTATAGTCATAAAAAGTACTCCTTTTTGATTTTTTACGGCGATTTTGAATAGTTGTACTTTATATTATAAAAAAAAAAAGTGTTAGTTGTGCAAGGTGCCGCCACTCGGACTCGAACCGAGACACACAGGGTACTGCTTCCTAAGAGCAGCGTGTCTACCAATTTCACCATGGCGGCTTATTATAAATAATAAGCCAATTCATAATCAATTGTCAAGATTCCAAAATTCTATTTGAAATAAGAAACCTTAGAATATATAAAGAAAAAGATTTGTTTCATCTTGGATTGAAATTCTAAATAAAGTAACTTTGACTTAGTCAAAATTTGCTTCTTAATATTTTTAATATTAATATTGACCCTTTTTTCGAATTTATCTTATTTTCTGAATCAAGAATGATAAAAATTCTTTGATTTTTAATTATTTAAAATCTTAGTAGAATAATAAAAGAAATAAATAGTTTTCTTTTTATATCATTTCAAATTTATTATAAGATTTTAAATCTTAATTAAAAATTTTTTTCTTAAAAAAATATATATATATATATATATGGAATATATGAATGGAACTAGATATTTAAAAAGTAGAGCACCTATGATATTTAGGTGCTCCGAGGCATTTGGGCTATTTAGTAGTAGATCAATCTAGTGAATTTCAATCTTGATTGGAGTCATCTTCACCCGATCCATTTTGATCGGGCCAGCGAATTTTTGCTTCCTTTAATTCCATCAGGTAAATACATAAAAGTAAATCTGGATTACTTTTGATAAAATAATCCAAAAGATCTCGTTCTTCACTTTGTAACAAAGAACGAACTTGATTTCTTTGGTTTTGGCAATGGCCATATAAGTATCTTCTCAATTCCTCTATACACGAATCAAGTAATTCTTTTTCCGAAGAAAGGCCGGCTCTGAACCTCGACAAAGCCTCATATATTTGATCCAATTGAGCCTTATTGGAGTAATATTCATCCATACAATAGGTTTTGCACATATAGTACATATATGTGTATCTATAATGCTCCTTCCTTTCCTGTACTTCCGTAGTAAGTTTGTACTTATCTCGAATTTTCAATTCATATATGATTGCTTCATCGAATCCGTCTTTAGTTAGACTATCTTCTAATACTCTACGGGTTTCTTCCAAATTTTCCATTCTGTTCGGTAACAGAGAATTTAATAGTTTAAAAAATTCCTTAAAGGAAATTACCTTTTCATCACAGGTATAGGTGATGGTCAGGACTTTTAGGAGCAGATTTTTGGTTTTAACATGCTCTCTTAGGAAATAGGGAAGCACCCCCTCGACTGGAATGGTGCTTCCAAGTAATACGTATTCATGAAAACCGTTTTCGAATTCTGCATTTTCGATTTCTTCAAAAAACGCACACATGGTTAAATCTGGGTGGATTTGAGTAAAACACTCAACGATATCAAAAATATCCATAATAGACCCTCCAAATTTTTCTCCAAGATCCTTGGATCTAGTGTCGATTGGAAGATAAATCTCTTTTACAAAAAAAGAAAGTAATTCTTTCGAACTTACTTTTTTATTTTTGAAATTGAGTAAACAACTACTCAATCTGTCTAGCAGGACCTCATTCAAATGGGCCTCTGCTTTACAAATTTCTTTAGAGATATCACTTATCTCCGCTTCCGTAATTCCTGGGAGCATGTGTCGTTTTTTCATCGAAAACAGGATTTTTAAAAAAATTGAATACATATTACGTTGTTCTAAATGGGTTTTTTTTGCATTAGTCCTATTTTTTTGTTCTTCCCTCTTAGATAAGACAAGGTCTATTTGTTTCATTAATGTTTCAAAGGTTATAAAGTTTTGCCCAAATATATGAATGTAACCTACTATTTGGAGCAAATAGACTTTGTTACTATAATAATCGCTTAAAAATAATTCTATGACTCCCATAAATTGACAGTAACCGCCGGCACTAAATCGAGGATCGTTTCTAACCATGGTGTGTTCTCCTTTTTTTTTTTTTTGAATTTTTATTCTTTAGAATCTCTAGAAGAGATGGAATAGAATAAATTAACTGGTTTTTAGAATTAAAAACCATATGAATTATGATTAGATTTTCAATCAAAAAATCTGAAAATTGATTTCAAAACTATTCAATTTTTCACAATATAAAAAGGAATTTATTTTCCTTTTTATATTGTAAAAAGGCCATTAAGAAGTATTTGAAACCCTAAAAAAAATATCCATTTTAAGAAATAATCTATATTCTATATATAGAATATTTTTCAAGTTGTAATTAAAACTTACTCTTAATTAGTTATTTGAACTATAACCAAATAGTTCATATTACTTAATATAGTTAAGTACAAAATTATTCAAAAATTAAGAATTAAGAATTTAGTTTGAATTTCTATTAATGTAAATCAGTTTTTACAAAGCTAATTCTTATTAAATCGAAAGTATTTGAGTCTATATCATTTGAGTCTATATCATTTGAGTCTATATCTATTTGACTAGTTTGTTGTACAAACAAACCAAAACCAAAAATCTTATTATTTGATTGTTCTTGTATCAACCTTTTTGAATTTCCCCAAAAAACTGATTTTGCTAAGGATTGGGCTTTTAATGCGGTTAAATATCCGTTTTTTAACCAGATATTTCTGCGAATCCGTTTTTTTGACACAGAAGTACGTTTTTTTGGAACTGCCATTTCAAAATCAAATTATTTATTTTTCTTTTTTATGTGAAAGACATTTATTGTTCAGAAAAAACAATTATTCGTTGATCATAATAGATATTTTTCTAATATCTATTAAAAAACTCTTGACTATGACCATTTATTATTGTTTGATCCGACTTCACAAACAAAAATAAAATATTTGTTTGTATTTTATTAGGTATCTAAATAGAAAACAAAGAAAAAACCGAATAAAATAAAGAAAAGGAAGAATTCCATAATACGATAAAACAATGGAGAATCTTGTTAATTGAATAATAATATATTATTCAATAATTCGAATAAAAACAAAAACTATTCAATTTTTAAAAAATTGAATATTACATATCAATTTTTATAATTTTTGAATCTATGTGTTAAAATTAAAAAAAACCAACTGAGCTATAACCCTTCTCCGAAACATTTTAACAAAAAAAAGATTTTTTGTCAAGATAGATTTCATATATTTCTATATGAATTAAAAAAATAGGAAATTTAATAAAAAAAAGATACAAAAGATAAATAAAAAAATAAATAAGAGGAGACCCTCCCATTTCCTATGTATTTAATTCCTTCTCCTATAAAAAAACTTGTAACACCGATTCCATTTGGAATCCATCAATTATACGTCTATCAAAAAATTCAGTGAATTTACTTAATCTTCTTATACCGAATGTAAAAACATTCGTATAAAAAATGTCTATACAACCACGATTATATGACCAATTATATATTGGATTTTGTATTTGATCTAAGAAATGTCTTTTAACACCATTTTTGAAAAATGCATTAATAAGATAGAAATTCGAGAAAAAGGAATTTCTAGATCCATAAAAAAAGGATGCTATGCATAATCCGAAAGTTGCTATACTTACTGAAATGAGTGCATTTTGAAAGAATTCATATGAATTCACACATTGGTTTGAACTTTCAATAAAAGAGTTTTTTGATAAATTTAACCATTTTGATAATAGATCAAGATCTATTTCTCTTTCATCAAAGTGAATTCCTATTGAACCAATAAACAAGGTAAAAAAGACTAGTAGGAGAAGAGGAAACAGCATAGTATTATCTAATTCATGAGGATATATAGAAGTATATTTATTTGCAAAAATAGTATTGAAACAGTGTATCTTATTTTTTATACTATTTTTTTTTTTTGAGAAAAAAGAGACATTTTTAGTAATTTTTGATAAAGGCAAAATATTATTATTATTTGATTTCTTGGATCTGCTTTTACCCCATGGAGATATTGAATAAAACAAATTTGTTTTAGTACTACTGTAACCTTGAAAATGCACACGCAAATATCCATCAAAAGTAAGTATATATACTCGAAACATATAAAATGCTGTTAATCCCGCTGTGAAATAAGCTATTATCCCGAAAATTTGAGAATAAAACCAGCTATTTGTAAGAATCTCATCTTTAGACCAGAAACAGGCAAGGGGTGGAATACCACAGAGAGAGAGTGTACCTAATAAAAAAGCAGTTCTTGTAATAGGAATATATTTAGTTAAACCACCCATAAAAACGATATTTTGACTTTTTTCTGTTGAGTATCCAACAATAGGTTCCATTGAATGGATAATAGATCCAGATCCTAGAAACAATAAAGCTTTAGAATAAGCATGGGTGATTAAATGAAATAAAGCAGCTTGATATGAACCTATTCCTAAAGCTAGTATAATATAACCCAATTGAGACATTGTAGAATAGGCTAAGCATCTTTTAATGTCTTTTTGAGCAAGAGCCAAAGTAGCTCCTAACAATAATGTTATTACACCAATTGAAGAAATAATATGCATCATATAAGGTGTTATTAAGAAAAGGGGAAACAGCCGAGCCACAAGAAAAATCCTGCTGCTACCATGGTAGCAGCGTGTATAAGAGCAGAAATAGGAGTGGGTCCTTCCATGGCATCAGGTAACCATATATGAAGGGGGAATTGTGCGGATTTAGCAATTGCACCAACAAATAATAAAAAGGTACATAAAGTAATAAATAAAGAATTTACTTCATTATTTTGGATTAAATTATTGGTTATTTCAAATAAATCTCGAAATTCGAAACTACCTGTTATCCAATAACACCCTAAAATTCCTAATAATAAACCAAAATCGCCTACACGATTAGTTACAAAAGCTTTTTGGCAGGCGTTTGCAGCGAGAGGTCGGGTAAACCAAAATCCTATTAATAAATAAGAGCACATTCCCACTATTTCCCAAAAAATATAAATTTGTATCAAATTTGAACTTGTAACTAAGGCCAACATAGAAGTATTAAAAAGATTTAAATAAGCAAAAAATCTCAAATATCCTTGATCATGAGACATATAATTGTCACTATAAATAAGAACTGTGATTCCAACAGTAGTGATGAGTACTGACATAATTGAGGTAAGTGGATCAATCAAATACCCAAACTCTAGTGAAAAATCTTTATTAATGGTCCAAGACCATAGAGATTGATAAATCAAACTCCCTTTTATTTGTTGAATAGAAAGGTTCAAAGAAAAGATTATAGTTATAATTAACAAGAAAATACTTGGAAAAGCCCATATTCGGCGAATATTTTTGGTTGCAGCCGGAATAAGAAGAAGTCCAAGCCCTATGAATATAGGAACAGGAAGTGAAAGAAAAGGTATTATCCATACATATTGATGTATATGTTCCATAAAAAATGAAGAAGATTAATAATTTTAAATTGATATTCTTTTCTAAAATTTCGAATTCACCAATTCTTATCTTTTTGAAGTAAGATATTTGAAACTTAATAATAATGTAAAGAATAAAGAGAAAATATGGGAATAAGAAAAGAAGAAATCAGACAATAAGACTTTAAGTTAAATAAAAAATTTACAATTTTTGTGCTTTATTTGATATGATATGAGAATATCATGAAAATATTAATAAGTTTTTTACAAATCGATTTCTTAAGAAACAAAAGGGAATTCTGATTCAATAAAACTAGGATAAAAAAATCTTTTTTGATTTTTAAAATTCTTAGATGAACGAATTTGGCCTTTTTTAACTAATTTCACTATAAATTAACTAGGAAATCCAAATTAGTTAAATCAACTAAATAACTAACTGGGAAAGAAGAAGTCAAAAATAAAGGAAAAAGGGGACCAAAAATTTGGATTTTTTTGATTTTGATTTAGAATTAGCAATTCTTAGAATTTGGAATCATTCTAAGTATTTCTTATTGTCGAGCCATAGTAATTGCACCTATCAAGGAAACTAGAAGAATTATAGAAATGAGTTCAAAGGGAAGAAAAAAATCTGTTGCTAAATGAATCCCAATTTGTTGAACGTTATTTGTGAGTTCCTGTTCTATAATTTGATTTGATCTTGTAGTCCAAAGAATCCCGTACCATGATGTATCTGATATAGTAGCCATTAGTGAAAAAAGAATAGTTGTACAAATCAGTGAAGTAACCCCATCTCTAATGGTCCGAAGATAGGAATCATTGGAATATTCTGAACCATTCATGAACATTACAGCAAATAAGATCAATACATTTATGGCTCCGACATAAATAAGGAGCTGTGCGGCAGCTACAAAATAGGAGTTCAATGAAATATAGAATAAGGATATACAAATAAGAACCAATCCCAACGAAAAGGCAGAATAAATTGGATTGGTAAGTAATACTACCCCTAGACCCCCTAATACAAGAACTGATCCTATAAATACCACAAGAATATCATGTATTGGTCCAGGTAAATCCATTATGTAAAAAAAAAAAGAAAGAACTTCAAATCTATCATGACCGTACTAAATGGTCCAGGAAAGGAAAAGGGGTTCCCCTATTTTGTTCTTATATATAATATAGTTTATGATCCATTTATCATAGAATGAAATGGAAATATGGATGAATGGAAATCGAATTTTTATCCGAAAAAAGACTCGTTTGAATAGTGGTTCAAATTGTATATTTCGAAATCATCCCATCACGAAAAATCGATTCTCAGTTTCAATCAAAGAGTGATTCTCGACAATAAATAGTTATGAGTTTGATTTGTAGTTACTGACTAACCAAAAAAAATCTTAGTAATTAGTAATCGTTCTGGAATCAAAGGAATTCTCTTTGTCTATTTGGATTGGAGTCGAATTCCTAACTGTTTGAATTGTGTAATCTCCAATTATTGAGATTGGTAACCGACCCAAAGCAATTTGATTATAATTCAATTCATGACGATCATAAGTAGAAAGTTCATATTCTTCAGTCATTGATAAACAGTTTGTTGGACAATACTCGACACAGTTACCACAAAATATACAAACCCCGAAATCAATACTATAATTAAGCAATTGTTTCTTTTGAATATCTCTTTCCAATCTCCAATCAACAACAGGTAGATCTATCGGGCATACACGAACACATACTTCACAAGCAATACATTTATCAAATTCAAAGTGGATTCGACCTCGAAAACGCTCTGACATGATTGATTTTTCATAAGGATATTGAATCGTGACAGGTAAACGATTTGTGTGGGATAAGGTAATTATGAAACTTTGCCCAATGTACCTTGCAGCTCGTATGGTTTGTTGACCATAATTCATGAACCCAGTTACCATAGGGAACATATTGGAAATATCCATGAAAAAAAGGAAGTTTCTTTCTCTTGTTTGAGAGATATTATGAATCGAGAATCTTGTTATCGTATTCTGTTATTTATAGTGAGACAAGTTGAGAAGAAGTTGTTAATAAAAGATTACCTAGAGAAATAGGTAAAAGAAATTTCCATCCAAGATTTAATAACTGGTCTATTCTCATCCTAGGTAAAGTCCATCTTGTTGTGATAGAAATGAAGAGAAACAAATAAGCCTTAGCTAATGTAATAAAGATATCAATTGTCATTCCAAAAATTCCAGCCATTTGATTTATTCTGAAAAGTTCAGGAATGGGTATGTACGGAATGGAGAAATTCCACCCACCTAAGTAAAGAACTGTGACAAATAACGAAGAAACTAATAGATTTAGGTAAGAAGCAAGATAAAAGAGAGCATATTTGATACCCGAATATTCGGTTTGATAACCTGCTACTAATTCCTCCTCTGCTTCTGGTAAATCAAAGGGCAATCTCTCACATTCGGCTAGAGAAGAAATGAGAAAAACTAGAAAGCCTATAGGCTGACGCCACAGATTCCACCCCCAAAAACCATATTTGGACTGTGCTTCAACTATATCAACTGTACTTGAACTGTTAGATAATCATAGTCGATAATAACATCACAGTTTTCATCGCTATTTCAAAACCGTACATGAAACCTCAGCTTCATACGGCTCCTCTATGGCCACAAAAAATGGAAGGACTAGTTCGGTATTATCGGCATCTTTCTTTGGGGGTAGACAGAATAAAGATACATCGGAGAGTCCCAAATTAGACCAATGGAATTCTGTCTGCTAGAATAATCAAAAACTTGCTTCCGAATTGATCTTATCCTTTATAATGAGAATCTCTCTTTGTTCGGTAATAACTGAATCTTTCAATAAAATACTCGTTATATCAATGAATAAATATAAAGAATTAGGCATTCGTTCATGAATCATGATAAGAATTGTATATGAATCAATATGGAAGAAATAATCAAGAAAGATCTTTTCTTGATTATTCATTCCATATATGGCATTCCATTTCTTTTTTCCTCTTCTTCTGTCTCAGGGGAGGGTACTTCAAAAAAAAATAAAGGATTAATTCGTTCTTGATAGTCATTTTTTGAATCAGTGAATAGGAGCATACTCTAGATCGGAATCGTAGGGAAGTACTACTTGATCATTTCTACCAATTTCAAGTCCTTATTATGATTCGTTTTATGTGGAAAAACCTTTTTTTTGATACCTTCCATTATATCTATTACTAATCCTTTGTGTACCTTGGTGTTCCTAACTGTCCACTGACTTTTGATTGATCGCCGGTATAGTAATACATACAAGACAGTAGTAGAAACTCCATACAGTTGATCTTTTGTTTGCACCCGCTTCAAGATATGATGACTAATCAAAAAATCGCAATCTTGGGATAAACTGTTTATCCCTGCTTATGTTTCCTTCAACTGGATGCTTGTACGTACATAGGGAATGAGATTTTTTTTTCTTACTACAAATGGATAAGTTGTTTTGTTTCACTCATATAACTATCTGGTTTAACTAATCAACCCGAATGCTGAATCAAAAAATGAATGAGAATATCTATTCAATACATTGAACCTCTTTTTCTTCTTTGATTTCTAGAAGAAAGAGAGAGAAAAGTTCATATTCCAGCGAATCACACGTAGAGATATTGATAATACACATAGAGTTAATGGTATTTCATAACTAATTGATTGAGCAGCAGCTCGGAGACCACCTGAAAAGGAATATTTATTATTCGATCCATATCCTGACATAAGAAGGCCAATAGGAGCAATACTTGAAATGGCGATCCATAAAAAAACACCTATACCGAGATCCGCTAAAACAAGACGATACCCAAAAGGAATTACTAAATAGCTTAGTAGAACTGATATGACTGCTATAGACGGTCCGACACTAAACAGACGAATATCTCCTCGAGATGGGAGGAGGTCCTCTTTCAAAAGTAATTTCGTCCCATCTGCTATAGCTTGAAGAATTCCCAACGGACCAGCATATTCAGGCCCAATACGCTGTTGGATCGCTGCGGATATTTCTCTTTCTAACCAAACAATGACGAGTACCCCTATCGTGATTTCCAATATCAGGGTCAAAATAGGTATAATCCATATCAGTCCATAGACTTCTTTGAAAAATCCCGATGTAGAGAAAGAATTGATAGTTTGTACTTCTGTTGTATCAATTATCATTTCAACGATCAACTTCTCCCATAATGATATCTATACTACCTAATATCGTCATGATATCAGCCAATTTCATTCTTTTAACTAGCTCTGGAAGAATTTGCAAATTGATAAAACCGGGTGGACGAATTTTCCATCTCCAGGGGAAAACACTATTATCTCCTATCAAATAAATCCCTAATTCCCCCTTTGGGGCTTCCACTCTGGCATAAAGTTCTTGTTTCGACAATTCAAAATTCGGTGAAGGTTTTTTACTTATAAATCGATATGCAAAATCATTCCATTCGGAATTCTTTGCTCTATCAAAGCGTCGGACTTCTAAATTCTCATAGGGTCCTCCAGGAATTCCCTCTAGAGCCTGTTGAATCATTTTTATGGATTCCTTCATTTCACCGATTCGTACTAAATAACGAGCTAATGAATCTCCTTCTTTTTGCCATTGGATTTCCCAATCGAATTCATTGTAACACTCATAATTATCAACTTTACGAAGATCCCATTGGATTCCAGAAGCTCGTAACATTGGCCCGGATAAACCCCAATTTACTGCTTCTTCTCCACCAATAATACCCACTCCTTCCACTCGTTCCAAAAAAATGGGATTCCGTGTAATAAGTTTTTGATATTCAACAACTCCTGTTAAGAAATAATCGCAGAAATCGAAACATTTCTCTATCCACCCATAAGGTAGATCCGCAGCTACCCCCCCGATACGGAAATAATTATGCATCATTCGCATACCTGTGGCGGCTTCGAATAGATTGTATATCAATTCTCTCTCTCTGAAAATATAAAAGAAAGGAGTCTGTGCACCGATATCTGCCATAAAAGGTCCAAGCCATAACAAATGAGAAGCTATACGGCTCAATTCCAGCATAATAACTCTGATATAGCTAGCTCTTTGAGGTACTTGAACATTTTCCAATTTTTCTGGTGCATTTACCGTTATTGCCTCTGTGAACATAGTAGCTAAATAATCCCACCGTGTTACATAAGGTAGATATTGTAGAATTGTTCGGTTTTCCGCTATTTTTTCCATTCCTCTGTGTAAATAGCCCAATATGGGTTCACAATCAATAACATCTTCACCATCGAGAGTAAGGATCAATCGAAGAACACCATGCATTGATGGGTGGTGAGGACCCATATTGACTATCATGAGATCTTTTCTTGTAACCGGTACAGTCATAACTTTTCCAGTCATATCTTTTCTTCCTGAATTCATTATTCCATGAATTCCTCAAAGTGAGGCTCATCAAAATGAAAAATCGAATACTACTAAATTCCAAAAAATTCAAACGATGAAATTAACGAGTTTGTGGTTCCCGAATATTCAATTGATCCATTAATTTATTATAACGTACTTGATTTTTCTTTGACAAATAAGCCAGCAACCGTCGGCGTTTTCCCAGAATTTTTCGTAGAGCCCTTTCCGATACAAAATCTTTTTTGTGCAATTCGAAATGGGAAGTAAGCCTCTGTATCTTATTGGTGAAACTGAATACTTGAAATTCAACAGAACCTTTGTTTTCTTCTTGTGGAATAATGGGAGTGGATGAATTTTGGACCATAAATAACAAAATTTTTCTATCTTTTTTCTTTTTCATGGATGATTTTTCCGATCAGGAAAAATCAAAAAATCAGGATTATGCCAGTTATTTGAATCTAGTTTTGGATTTATTCATATACTACTTTGTTATTCTATCCAAATCAAATGGAAGATTTGATTTGGATAGCAGGAGATAATCCATTTCTGTATTAAGGAAAAATGTCTTTAACGACAATTTGAAGAACTCTGCTAATTTCTTGATTCCTATGTTGGTATAGGAAATACACTATTTTCGAATTCTAGATTTTGGATACATACGTATCCTTAACATACTGAAACGACTTCCATTATTGGTATTAAACCAATAGCGATTCATACATAATAAATCTTCGAATCGGAAATTTGGCCAAAGAAAAGATTTGCATTTCACGAATTCATTGGGATCTGTATTTAGTTCCTTCTCATTGAAAACATTGAATAATTGGCTAGAGTTTTTTTTTTGTTTTCTTTTTTTTTTTTTTTTCTTTCCATCGGATCGCTTTCTATCCCTAACATTCCAATTAGGGTAATTGAAAGAACTTAAAATTCGCAATTCTCGACAACGCCTAGAAGATAGAATATCTTCAGGACGAAGGAAGTCCTGACTTTGATGCTCATTTTCATTGAACAATGAGATATTGATACTTATCATTTGATATAAAATGGATTTCCCGTCTATTTTCTGACATAGACGAAATTCGTCGAATTTCAGATATTGATTTTCTAACAAAGAGGGGACACTGTCACTTTTCTCTGTTAACATTTCCATTAGTTCCAAATCTATCTCGCCTTTCTCGATCAATTTGGTACTTACTTGTTGTGGATCTCTTCTACGAGGTATAGGAATCCCCTTTTCCTTTTTTTGCAGATAGTCTTTGAACAGTCTAAGCAGGTGATAGCTCTCGTCTATCCCACTTTTTATTTTTTTCTTGGTTTCGGGGGTATCCAATCTTAATTGGTAAAGGAAAGATTTTTTGATCAAGAAATCAAATTCTTGCATGTCATTTAATCCTCTGATTATCTTCTTTTTCTTTTTTTCTTCACTTCCCGGTTCTGGTTCATAACGCACTTGTACTATAAAATCTTGTTCTGACTTATTTGTTTTTTTGACATTAAAAATTTTTCCCGCGTTAATAGCTTCCTGCATAGCTTCGTCTTCCGTTTTTTTGCCGTCTTTTGGATCTTTATTTTTTGGATCTTTATTTTTTGGATCTTTATTTTTTGGATCTTTATTTTTTGGATCTTTACGAGGATCCAAATCAAAAAGAAGGAATTTGATTGGCGTAATCCATGGTTTCTTTTTATATTCATTTAAAAGTAGTACCAATTCTGGGAAGAACCAATGAGATCCTATATGGAATCCAAAAACCGTTTCTTCATTCCTTTTTTTCCATTCTTTATTCATTTTCTTCCAATCCAAAAAATCTTCTTTTTGATTTTTTTTTTGATCCGAATCTTCTTCTTGATCTGAATCTTCTTCTTGATCTTCTTTTTGATCCGAATCTTCTTTTTTACCTTCTTTTTGATCCGAATCTTTTTTTTTACCTTCTTTTTTACCTTCTTTTTGATCTTCTTTTTTACCTTCTTTTTGATCTTTTTTTTGATCTTTTTTTTGATCTTTTTTTTGATCTTTTTTTTGATCCGAATCTTCTTTTTGGACCATATATTTTTTGGTCAAATTGTTTTGGATTCTTTCTTCTTCAGTCTTAGTATTTTGATAACCACCTATCAGTGGATTGACCCACAGTTTATTGTTATTAGTATAGGTATCTATATCGCTCTTTTTTGTAAGGAGAATTCGACAATCAAAATATTTTCTATCTTGATTTTTCCATGGATAAGAAAAACTTTCTAAATCTTCTAGATGATCACTAATAGCTAGACTGACAAATCGAGAAATAGATAAGTTCTTTTTAATCTTTATCCCCATAGTTCATATATATATTTGCTAAAAGATCATATCTGTAGTTTTTTTTTAATTTTTCTTTTAGACTAAGGAATGAATCAAAATCATAGGAATCAAATGGCATTGAGTCTTTATTTGGAATCATACAATGTTGATTCATTCGATTTCGCCATTCTTTGCGGTTCTAATTGGGACCATTTGGTCTGAGATAAAATTGTATTGATAATGACCCCTTAACCAGTTTTTCCACAATTGACTCTTAGTCATTTTCTTATGACTTGATTTGGAATTAAATATCCCTCGATAATAATCTTTCATTTGATCCTTAATAAAAGGATAGGTTTCCTTTTCCTTATATTGAAGTAAAGAACTAAAGTGATATTTGTTAAGGAATGGGCTTTGTGATAATTTGTAAAATACATATTCTTGGGACAAGGAAGATAAGTCATAATCCATTTTTTGAATGATTCTTTTTTTGAGTCAAAAAAAGTTTCATTGTATTTTGATCTCTTTCTTCTTCCCTTTTTTGATTTGTTTTATTCTTGTAAATGAATTTCTTCATTTTTTTTTTTATTGATTCAAAGAAAAGTTGCGAATTTTTTCCTAGTCCTAGGAAGGTTGTTAATCATCCATAGCAAGATATTTATGGATGTTTTTTCAATGAAATATTTGAGAAAATAACCTGATTTGCGTATTAATCGAATAGTATTTCTTTGAAATATCTTCCAAATAGGTTTCTGTGATTCCGTCTTTTATCATCACAAATGAGAAGTATTTGTTCTTTTCTTTTGTGATTTGTTCTATTTCATTTCT
>JAMFTS010005247.1:0-28097 GCA_028095005.1 Rhynchospora pubera | reverse complement strand
AAGATGAAAAAACTCAAAAAGGGCTGCTTAATTTGTACCTAACATGCGTCGATTCTGACTAGACCCGCCAAACGTGAAAATGGAATGCATAAATGGGCTGTTCCGCTTTCGTTCTGTTTCAGACGAAAAAAACAAAAATCTATTCCGTTTTTGTTCCGTTTCGTCAAACGAAACATATTTTTATTTCGTTTAACGTTGCATCATCTATTTTCTATTGATTTCACTCCATTTCCGTCAATTTCCGTGTTCCGTTTATGTCCGTTCGTTTTCTTTATTTCCGTTTCCGTTCCATTTTCAGAAACGAAACTGATTTTTTGTTTCGTTTAACATTCCGTTCGAACAGAATGGAACAGAAATGTTCGAAACGGTGGAACATTGACAGGCCTAATTCTGACATTACAGGCCCAAAAATTCGAGTTGAGAGGCATGAAGCCCATTCTAGAAAGCGCAGTTTCCTAGCCATCCAAACATATCTATGATTCTATATAGTATTCACTATTCAGTATTGTGAGATTATAACAATCAGAACTTTGGAAACTCATAATGTGAGATTTTAATATGCCTAGCTGCTTGCTGTTTTTTTATAGTGAAATAAGTATTACTTCGTAACAATGAAATATTTGCTTTCTTACATGTGCACAATTCACCTCTGGCAACATAGGAAGCAGCCTTATTAAAAAAAAACAAAAATTTTCAAGAGATCAGATATTTTTGTCGTCTAGAGAATGGGAATATTGATTATTAAAAATAAATAAAATATTGTACTTGATTTGTCCCAGAGATTCTTCCAGAAAATAAATTAGTGGTTCAATGTCTATATATTAATTATACATTGCAACATAAAGCAAAATTTAGAACGAGATCAATAATTACTCTTTTTTTTTTAGGGCCGAGATCAATAATTACTCTTATAGTGATCTAAATGGTTAATTAGACACCGGGATGACAACTTATATATCAAATATCAAAAAAAAAAAAAGACAGGAAACTGTTTTCCTTTTCAATTACCGAGGTATGAATTTAAATTGAGGACTGATCAAACAAAATTAACTTTGCATTGTGAAATTGTCTTATTCAAATAATCATCCTGTCAATGGTGAGTTCGTTTTTTAAGAGAAATGATTTGAAGAATAAGGTGAAAGATTGGCTTAATTCTTCAAGTTCATCTGCAGCAGAACATTTTACACTTTGTCTGTGTTAATTTTTAATTTATTGAATACTTAGCCCTCACATTAGTCACCGGTGGTTTACGCAGAAACCATATATTATGGCTTTTTTTAAAGGCAAAAGATGATACTTAATTTCACAAATTTTCACTGCCTCGGTTGCTTAAATCCAACCAGAATCTATATACGTAATAATTATTTTTGGGTTTAGAACAGCAGATTACCAGCTGCATCTAAAGTGTAAATCTCTATGATATGATAAGTCAAGATTATCAACAATGCAGCTTAAATCAACAAACAAGTAAAGAAATGGCAGTCCGGTACAGTGACAAATCTTCAAATAATTAAAATTAATGGGAAACAAAGTTCATGTACAATTGTACATTCATAACATAAAGATGAAAACAGTTAAGTGTTAAATTGCACACAATTGTTCTCGACTGCTAATGTCCAAGAACGACCATTTCCCTGCCAAATTGAGGCAACTCCTCGTCATCCTCCCCACTTGCATTGCTGCTTGAAGAAGGAGAAGAAGATGGTGATGAAGGCACATTCACCGCCTTTGCCTCCTCTTCTGTGTTTTCTGGTGCTTGTGGATCACCAGGCCGGCATGTTTTATTGGTTGGTGCACAATGAGTGTGAGGTTTACCATGAGAAGTATCAAGAACAGTCATAGCATCTGAACCAGATCTCAGCAAAACTATTGCCATGAGCAAGGTAGCAATCAGCATGATGCGAATCGAAGCCATGTCAGATACCGAAAGAATGGTGTGTGAATTTACTGTGCTGTTTATGGATTATATGAGATGCAGTTCAGTGTGGAGAAAACTATTTGATATAATTAGAGCTTTATAGGATCAAGTGGAAGTGTTGTGTGCGCGTTCGGTTGGAACGAGATGTATAAACTACTATACTTGGTATATAACGGGTGGCTGCAGGGTTGTAATAGTTTCTATCACCTTTGGTCTGGTCAAATGCTTTTTTCTATATTTGAAAGTCATGTGGTGCACTGAAACGGATATTTTCTATATCTGGTACACTAGGAAACGACTAGCACTCCAAAATCTGCATTTACCACTCTGTAGAGTAATTTGCAATTACAGTTGCCGACTGAGTACTCTATCATAACTAGTGCCTTGGTGTGAGAACTTCTACCAACATATAAACTATAAATACTAATCTATTTTAAACTCCCAACCAGCAACTTGTATCCATTGCAATTAGTTTCAGGAGACAACTATTGCAATGAAATATATTACTGTTTTTTTCCCACCATAATGGTTAACTTCAAGCTATGGTATACCATCTCATTTTTCAGGAGCATATATGCCCTCTTACTGCACACACACTGTGCCAAGCAGTTAGTGGTAACAGCAGGTTTCTACAAATATCAAAATCCAATGACAAGGGAACAGAAATGCCAATATGTAGAGCTGTATACAAAATAACCAATTAAACAGGTGTAAATTCAACACAATTCAAATAAAATCAAAATTCTTTTACTCCATTGCCTATGTGAATCTGAGAAAAGTTTTAAAACAAAATGGAAACACAAATTAATAACAATCAATTAAAAACAGAGAACTGGCCATTGCCATCATCGTCCCAAACTGTATCAGGGAAATCACCCTCATCAAGGACTTCAATGTTGCCCTCCTGGTACTCGGGGTCCATCAACCTTGACAAAGCACCTGTGGGGTCCTCCTCCTCGGGTTCCTCATCACCACCACCCGCTTTCCTTCCAATTACCACGACCTCTTGCACCTGCTCGTCGTCTGAAAATGGAAAACATTCAAGGATTAAGTTACCATTCCATTTATCTTAACAATCATTGAAGTACGGGGATCACAATGGTGACTCAGGCACAACTAGTCAAGATGACCTAATCTGGTTTCAGTCGATTACTTACTGAAGCAGGTTAGAACAGTTCAGGTTAGTTTAAGTGGATCATGACTCGAGACTCATGACCCAACCCCCACTGGTGCGTCTTTCATTTAAAATATATTTTAGCAAACTGACAGAAAACATCAGTTTGCAGAACGAGAAATGCTAATAATCCAATATAATAAAAAATGTATATTATGTAAATGACAACTTCCAAGTGCTGAAGTTATAAAAAGTCTAGGACAGATGGTCAGTCTCAGCCACATAATTAAAAAAACTGATAAGATCATTTTTATGTAACAAATCCTCAACAGGGTACCTATGATATTTATCTCAGAACAAACACACTATACAAACCAGACCAATTACATACAGCATAGACCAGGTAGGAATCTTCAAAAATATGGTACTCCATGACACATAATAGTAGAGAAATTTGACATAATAGTACATCCCAGAAACTTGATCAGAAGCTTATAATAGATAACTCATTTGCGATTGGATAAGATGTTTTTCTTGTGGAAGAGATCAGTGCAATTTTTAGTTAAAATGGAAAGTAATATATATCTTTGAGGTTATTGGTAAACTTTATATTCAAGGGTCTGGTCATTGTTGTTGCTCTAGTGGCAGTAACAGTAAAATATATGTTATCTATTTAAGGAGATGTGTAAGCATATCCTTCACATGATGACCACAACTCAATATCACAGACAAAATGAAAAAACACATAGTCGCATACCCCTCATCATCTCATTTCCACCACATGATGACCACAAATGGAAAAGATAGAATCACAGAAGGGGAAACAAGGTTACTAACATAATTAAATAATCTCTCTATAATAAAAAATTTACTTCCAACATACCTATACAAATATTTTCGTACCACAATAGGTACAATTTTCTAAGACTGATTATGCACTTAATCTACCAAACAGAAGTCCACAAATGCTGAATCATTGCCAACAAAATGTGCAACAGTACAACAACAACAATAAACAATCCAAATCCTCCATTTTGTTTCAGTAACTTAATCACCCAAACCCCCCCAAATGAAAGAATCCCTCATCCAACACTCAACACTGCTACACTTCATCAAACAGTAAATGCGAGGATATAAGCCCAACAATACATCACAAAATCCCAAATTAAAATTTCAGTCTGGTTGTAACATGAAACCCAAGAATTAAATTAACCAATAAACAAAACATCTTAATAGAGAGAGAGAGAGAGAGGGAGAGAAGGGTGTTAACCTCCTGCGTGAGCGACCGCGGTCGCGAGCCTTGCGCTTGCGTTCTTCCTTTATACTCTCAAAGAACTTTCTCCTCCTCCACTCTCTAGGAATCCCAGAGCGCGCCACATCTCTCTCGAAGAATCTTAAATACATATCCGTTGATTCGTCGTCATCAATCATCACCTCCACATTATAACAGTTGTTATTGGAGTTACACACCAGCGAATTCCCGTTGTTGGTTTGGGATTTTAGAGGGAAATGGTGGGGTACTTGAACTTGACGAGAAGAGAAGGAGGAGGAAGGAGGAGATTTGGAGAAGGGGAGGTGAAGAAGGTTGAGTGAAGTTGTGGCCATTGTTTGGCGATAGAAAAATAGAGTGAGACTGAGAGAGAAAGGCATGGGGTTTTGTTTTGTTGCTAGAGAGAAGGATAAGAGAAGTGGCCCAGGAAGCTCATCCTCTAGGATCTGGCAATCCTCTGGTGCTGTTAGTTTTCTTTCGGATTTTGTGTAATTGCCACTAAAGTTTGCCAATTCACAAATGTATGTGTTCCCAATTTTTAAACGTTTGTCGCCAGTGTTTAGAATAATTTTGTGAAGTTATGATTTTGTTAGAACTTGAGTGAAGGGTCTAGATTTGAGTATATACAAACAAAAATATCCATGGTAGAATTACCCAATATTTATATTTTAAAAAAATATTTCATGATTTACGTCCGCATAAATCTGAAACATTCATTTAGAATGATAAAAAGTTATGATTTTGTTAGAGATTGAATGAAGGGTCTAGATTTGAGTCTATGGAAACAAAAAATATCCATGGTAGAATTACCCTATATTTATATTTTTTTAAAATTTTTTTAACGATTTTACGTTTTATGTTTTAAATGTATATATTATAACCAAATTGAAGTCATGCAACGGGAAGCTGAAAAATATCCATTAATTTTTTTGAAGTACAAAATGCAGTCAGACCGTAGTTAAAAAAATTTTAGAATCATTCGACACGGCAACAAATTTGTCTAGGGTGTTAATAATTTTGTATTGTTTGATTCTCAAACTCTGTAACCAGATGTGTTTCTTAGAATTAATAAAATTGGTTAAAATTACCCGTCTCAACAAACGATGGTTCAATGGCGATACATAAAATCAATACAATTCGACAAAAACGTTTTGGTCTCAACGCAAACACAACCTTTCATCTGCGCCGCTCACTGTCTTCTCTCTCTCTCTTAGCCATTTCTCCTTCTCAGATCGCCTCTCTCACCCACTTCTTCTTTCTCACTTGCCACTCGCTCCACCCAAGGACTCTACTCCATCGACATTCATCCTATCTTCTCCGCTGTCACTTCCCCCTTTCTGTTTGTCTGCCACTTCCTCTCAGCCAAAGCCCGCCAAGAAACCCTAGATCTGTCCCTTTCTTCATCTCTGCTCCTTTCCTACTGATTTTAAGGGCACGATTGACTAGATCGATGGAAGACCTCCACTCTACAGTGGCTTCTGATGCCTTCCGCTCCTTTCTGTCTTGCCTCTGGATTCTTCTTCTATCGTCCAGCACGGTGTCCTCCTCATGCAAGGTATCTCTTATTCTAATTTGGATTTTATTATCTTTCAATTTCTATCAAGTTATAATTTAGAACTTAAAATAATTTTGGTTTTCTTTTTCTCTATTTCTCTCTCTTCTAAGCATTAATCTAAGGATCCCTTCCCTTCTTTTTTTTAATGTATTTTTTCCTAATGAGTAATGATTCATATCTGATTTTACTTTTATAAAAAGAATTGCATCAATGACTCCATCATGTTCTTTCTCGCTGCAAGGAGTAGTTGGTTTCAAGACAAGAAATGAATTGATGGTGATTGGCACCTTTCTCTGCAAAATTTCCAATTTTTTCATGATAGATTTTTATTTTAAGAAACATCAAAACATCAAAATATAATAATATTTTGATGTGTGAGATAGTGGCTTGAGCGTTTTAAAATATTGGGATGAAAACATGATTTATGCTTTGTAGTTGATTTAATCTTATTAATTCATGGTTCTTTTCCTTAAAGTGATGAAAAATATTGTATGCCTTCATACCATTAATTTGTACTAATTATTATGCATAGCTTAAAGGGGCTTGCTTGATGTTCTATAAAAAAAAAACCCTTACTTTTGGTCTGTTCAGCATGTGCCTCTTTGAGGTAACTAATTACCGAAATAATTAATTATCGAAAAATGTTCATAAATATAATTAATTTGGTGAACAATCAAGCTAATTACCGAAATTAAGTATTTGGCCTTATCCTCCATCTATTCAGTGATTTTTCATCACTATTCTGGTATTAAGATATATCTATTGAGATATGCTTTAGAATTTCTCTTAATTAATTAGCTGTTAACAGAAATTGATTTGTTACAAATTATGGTTTTATATCGTGCTGGTCAAGTCAGCACTATGTATGACAATATATTGATCAGTTTATGAGGGAGAATCCTAAATTATTCAATAGATTTAGATATATCTTAATTATTAATTATATTTCTAATACCTCTTTTGCAAGTGCATGTACACATACAATGATTAGGCCTTCGGCCTTCTAATAAATAATTTTACTAGAGAGTAAAATTAATTCTTTTTGACCATTTGTGCAATAAAAAATTTTTTTTAGACTGTCAAATGATCTTTTTTGCTGGTATTGCATTTATTAAGTAAAGTAATGTATATATTTCAGTATTGGTATCTGATATTTACAGCATGTTTGGTTTTGGGAAAAAAAAAGGAAAATTACGGAAGGGAAGGAAAATATCATAATTACCTTGTTTGGTTGTCTATTTTACTGAAGGAAAAATGTTTACCGATGGAAACGATTTTCCTTCACGATTTTTACTTTCTATAGAAAAATATTTCCCCCCAAATCGGGGTGTAACAGATGAAAAGAAAAATGAAACGCAAACATTTCTAACTCAAAAGACAACGCTGCCCCTCTTCTTTTCTTGGTGTGAGTTCTTCCCTCTCTTCGAGTAAATTTATCCATGGTAGACGTCACACATCCTCTCCTAACTGTTCCTATTGGTCAACCGATACCTAAGCACTAGTGTTCGATCTCTCAATTTTATCCACCTAAGCAACGGTTGACCATGATATATGTCCTTTAATTGGGATTTGGGGCATTTCTAATTTTCTATTATGTGGGTTATCTTCGCAGGTTTTTTTTAAAAAGTCATTTTAATTTGGGCAATGGTCCATCACTTTCTTTGAAGTACTGTTAGTTGCACTATACTCGTTTAAGAATATCACACAGTAATAGGAGAAGTTTTCGTGTATTTTTCCATGAAGTAATTCACAATAGATATATTATGACTCTGTGGTATAAATTTGAAAGAGTCCCTTGTAAAAATCGATTCCTTGATAACAATGTCAAAATGGTCATTTGTAATTAATTAGTCATATTTTTACCTCTTTTAATTTAATCATCCAAACAGGAGAAATAAAAGAAGGGTAATTAATTTTCTTTCCTTCCAATAGTTATCCAAACAAACTGATGTAAATAATTTTACATTCCATCATTTTCCATTCCTTTCCTTTTTACATTTTTCCTTCCTTTCCATTTTTTTTTCAAAAACCAAACACAGTGTTAGGAAATGTTCATCTAATCTTCACCGATCTGTTTTGTTATTCTATGCTTCTTCAAATCTGTTCAAGATAATATTTGCTATTACCAATGAGATTTATTAGTGCAAATCGTATTTATTTATATTGATGAATTGATATACATTAATGACAAATATTTGCCATACATTATTGAGAAATATCTTAGAGTAGTAAAATTGACGAGCTGTGGTTGACATTTAGTGCAAGGTCTAAGGACGCTAAATATATTAATTTACTGCATAATTAAAGCATTTAATTTTTTTCTGTTAGTGTTTCTTCTATATATATGATGGTATGTGAAATTTTTTTTTCTGTACCTTTCAAATTAAGCCTTTCTTATTTATTTTTAAATATTGCAGTAAATATAATGGACCTATTGCAGTAAACAAACCCTGACCGGGTCAAGATCATCGCCCTTCTATGCAGCCCCTTATTTCCTTTTCGTGGTAAGTTTGTTGTGTTAAGTCTTACACTCAAAAGGATCATGAGTTCTATAATTCTCTTCATAAGCTAAGAATGCAAGCTCGGCTTTGAAGTCTACTTCCAATTTCGAGATCAAGGTAATAATTTAGTGTTTTTGTTCGTTCTTTTTATTTGAAATCAAAATTAGCCGAGAAAGATTGAATTTTATTTACTAGAGATACAAAAGAAATTGTATATTGAAACTAACAAGAGGATAATTATTGGAAGTCAGAGGTTTCTTAGTAAGAAGCACAACCTTGGTAAGGAAAGAGGGTATTTGTCCTTCAATTTGTGGAGAAACTCAAGGTTTTAAGTAGATTTGAATGTTGAATAATTGAATTACAAGAAGCTGAATTCTGGTAAAATTACAGTTACAAGGAAGAAATGTGGCATGGCAAATCCAAATCGCACAAGCATTGACATGAAGCTCCTTCAAGGAGCTCAAAGGAGCATGTCCATGACTTCTCGAAATGCAATACCTTAACAATTTTAGCTCAGTTGATCAGGTAAGAGTATAATTTCGACCTTCTTGGTCAGTTCAAGTATTGGTTGGTCACTACTTTCTCATTACTTCAACCTAGATGTATTGTTGTGAACTTAGCTTCAATCTTCCACGCTAATATGGTTCAAATTGAGGATTGATGTTCAAGCCTGATTTCCAAAATCATGTATTATTTTTGACAAAAATGAAGGCTGAATTGGATCCTTTTGCTTGATCATTTTGAGAAATTTTGACAATAAGGAAGGACAATTGTTTAGTTATTTTTTCATATAACATTTCTTCCGATGTACAAACCATTGATCAAAGGTATATTACAATATGTCACAAAAGCTAAGGGTCCAAGTTGATCAAAGCATGTAAAGAGACCCAAAATCTGAACCTTAGCAACCAAGCTATTTGTTATTGTACCTTTGGTGCGTCTTGCACAATTCTGTGCTACCATAAAAATGTATATTTTGCAAAGTCTGACAATTTTACTGTTGCTCGGTACACCTTGATTAATGTATTCATTCTAGCTTTTGTAACTACAAAAATTTGGATGAGTGATTGACATTTGGTGCCGCCAATAAACTGAGACTTGGTGGTTTATGCTTAATTCGTTTCTACAACTACATTACTAACAAAATATTTGTGATTTCAATTTTACATTCAAATTGGATCTAATTTTGAAATATAAGGTAGAAAATGTGGAGAGAGGAGATCCTAATAGCAAACGGTACAGTCCATCTTTGGTTGTATGCAACCACATATTAGGAAAAAAAAATCAGTTTACAAAACAAAATTTATTTTTTAACCTTCTCTCGAGTTTTAAATTTTACTGCATTTGTTTGTGGTGGACATACTTAAGCAAGAGTCCAAGTCTTTACAGCGGTGTTGGATCTCAAAATATCAACACGAAGATTAGATCGGAATAGCTACTGAAGTGGAAGGATTTTTTTTTCTTTATATTTTTTTAACATTGTTATTATATGAAACTGCCTACGGGCCTTATTTGGTTTGGAAATATTGCATTAAAATGCTTATTTTCTGTTGTACGAACTTATTTATATATTACTAATTGTGAATATTTGTATGATATTTCTGCAATAAATAAAATTCTCCTAATTTATGTTTCACACAGGAAATTACCATCTAAATTTGGGATAGAAGGATTATCAAAAATAGGAATTTAGTAAATATTAAATTAATTGGAAAATGAAAGGTTACCACATGCGGATTAGTCATTTAAGGATTTGGGCATAATGTAAATAATATGACAACGTGATCTCATAGAGAAAGATCAGGGCAAACACAAATGAATACAATTTTTGAAGTTTACTATATTTCGTTTATTTTAATTAGACATTAATATACATACTTCACCTCTTATTCTCTCTCTCCTTCTGTCTGTTTTTAAAGTTTGATTTGTTGCTCTATTAACAATTAGAAGAGTAACCGGTACGAATAATTAATGATATTGAATTAATTTAAATTAAATCTTTAACGCCATATATCAATTACTCGATATGTTTAAATCTGTAACGTAACTTATCATTTTAAATTTCCATCAATGATAACCCTGGTAAATATAGAATGTGTAATATATCCATATTGCTAATTGTCATTATTACAGAAGAATTGTTTCTAATAAATTCAATTAACACACTGTTTTGAGTCATCATTTTAGCTAGATAAGCTATCAACCTATCACTTATTTCCAATAGTTTTTATTTTGATACGATTTATGTTTTGATTCTATTTGTTAATGCTTTGCCCCCAAAAAAAGTAGCGATTTGTTTGATATGCGAAGACGAAAAAAAATTAATATGCAATTCTTTATTTCAATTGATGAATGATGACTTTTGTGGCAATTTATTCAAACACATTAAAATGATAATCATCAATGGAACATGATTAGTTAGTTACCGTGTTTTACGCAAAATTCTGGATGTTTTTTGAATTAATTTAAAAGTTAGAAAACTTTTTCATATGAACGAAACCTAATTCTTTAATAAACCTGAACTTACAAAAATTTTTTGTCAATTTACGTCAATAAATCTTAACCTAAACCAAAGTCCAAATAAATAAAAATACAGTAAAAAATTCCAACGCAAAACCATATTTCACACTGTATAGTAATAAAATTATCATTACAAAAAATAATCAGTTATTGAGATTTAAATATCGATTTGTTGCAACTGATTGATAATAAAATTTTCTGTATTTGATTTTTTTCTTTCTCATAATTTATCTATTTTTGCACTATGGCTAATATGATGTAATAAACTGAACTGCAATAAAATATGATGTAATACTGAAAAAAATATATATACGAATGGAAACATAGGTCGCGCAACGCGCGACATCCTCCACTAGTACAAAAATAAAATTTGAACGCAGCATTCTTTCTGTTTCATCCCATAATTAGAAAATTTTTGCAGCACCTTTGGGTGTCAGAAATTATGCACGAATTCAGTTGACTTGCTAGTACGTACATTTCGAAATAGGCAAATAAGTTGTTATAATTTCAATACAAAAATGCTATTGTCAAATATTTAAAATTTCGAAATAGACAAAAATAAAAATATATCTTATATATTATATGAAACAACATCAAACGATTTTTTATGCCTCCGACTTTCCGTTTTCATATTTGAGTATGAGAACAAATATTAATGGTTTTCTGCATTTTTTTTTCAACATAGGCGAGCCAGAGAGAAATCCATGATTTAGGATTCTTTTAAAGAAAAAAGATAAATAGGATAAAAGGATATTACAATTTACAAGTACTTGTAACTGGGAAGAAAAACATAAAGCATCTTAACATTGTATTTTTTTTTGCCCACCTGTTTTGTCAAAATCATAAATAATTCAACTAGTGACTTTTGATTTATTTTTCACAATAAATATTTGAGGACGTGAAAATTTCTTGTTTTTAGTATCTATTAACATAGCCATTTTTATTTTTATTTTTGTTGTCACAACCATTTTGTTTTGCTGATGAAAAGCGATATCAACATCTTATTAGCTTGGAAACAAAAAATGTTAGTCCCGACTAAAACAGATGTAACTCAATGCTTGTCACAAAATAAAGTACTGTGGATAAATGCATCAACGCTGATAAAATTTTGTACCGTTGATCAAACTTTAAACGTGGTTTGGTGTTGTCGAAACAATTCAAAATTGAAGCTTTGGCTAGTAGAAGGAAAGGTGTTTTCCGTGGGCCTCTGAGGAGACCAGAGAAGTAGGCTTAATCCTTCTGAAAAGAAAATGCTAATTCACAACAGGATGAAAAACTTCAACTGTCAAAGCAACCATTCCCCATAAAATAGGCACCTTTGTACATAACTCTATATAGTGTTCCGGTTCCCACAGGGAGCACCAATTGAATCCCAAAAAGACTTGTCACTTAACTGAGTCACTATATATAAAAAGGTAACCCTAGTGGAAACGCTAACACTAAATTCAAGTAGCATCTAACAGTTCAAAAGGTGTTTCAGCCAAAACCTCATGCAGGGGCGAGGTGCCCAGGTAAAACATGCATTATCTTCTTGAAAGAAGAACACGATGTCAGCTTATATAGAATTTGAACACTGGTCGATATTCTGTTGCATGGCATCCAACTGCTCGATTATATGCTCAAGCTTCTTGCAGTAGATCTCGTTGGAGATTCTCGAGTTGTAATCACACTTCTCAAAGGGCCGGTACTCGCATGTGCTCCTTATTTCCTCGCGCAACATTGTCTGGATTTCCTGCATTTTTCCAATGATTATGAAAATCTTTTATTAGTCAACTTCAGTTAATGAGCATTCTGAATTGTCACTGCTTATAGATTGTGTGGTAAATTACACACCCTCTAGTTCACATCTAATACACTTTTGGCCATGTTTCCATCTTAGACCATAGTCAAGCCATTTCTTTAAGGCAAAACTTTACCAATCCAAAACAAGCCCCATGGAATCAACTGATACTGATTATAACAGCCAGTCGGATGTGCAAATTGCAGACTAATTCTATCAGTAAATGTTTCAATTGAAAATGATTTTGCATTCATCCTTTTCACACATGTAATAGGATTTGCAGCCAGAATGGGATTTGGGAAAGGTAATCTAATTTATACCAGAATCATATGTATCAGAACCTGCTGGTACAATGTTAACATAGCCAACTTGATCCCATGTAGGACCAACTACTGGACATCACAAAGTCCACACAAACTAATACAAATGAAGAAAGAAAATATGTACCTTAATAGCCATCATGAAATCACGACAGTGTGAGGCGAGCACCTCAGTTTTGGGGGCACTTGCATTTCCTAATTCATCCATGGCCACCCCTGCAAGCTCTAGCAACCTCACAATCCTCTACATAACACAATCGAAATGGTAGCATATAGTTGATTACTCGTAATCTCAGATTAATTGGGAATTAGTGAGATTAGAATCTTTCATACCTTCTCTACATAGTGTAGTCGCTGAAGGGAACTTGACTGCCCATGTGAACCCAATACTGACATTGCCTCAGTAATTTGAGAAATACTAGATACACTTACTTTGAATTTTCTGAACTTCTCGGAACTCCTCCAATTAATCTCTCAATTAAACCCCAAAAGAAGAGATGCCTTATTCTGTAATGGAAAATATGAGAACAGATGAGAAGGAGATTGAAAGTTTATTTTCTTTGATCTAGAATAAGCTTTGTGCAAATCCCATTGTGCAAATCTCATTGTGAGAACAGAAAATTTTAAGAATTGTCATTAGTGAAGTGTATGTAAAGTCAGGAATTCCAAATGATACAATCATGTCGACTTGAAATTGAGAGGAATGTTCTAAAACAAAGAAAACAAATATGAATTAGCTGCTATTATCTATCATTGACCATTCTATTATATTTTCTTTCTCTGCTTATAGCATGCAATATATACTTGCAACATCATGGAAACAATAGCCTATTAGTGGGTTAAAAATTTTAAAATGACATCAATGCATTAGCAGAACGAATGGACGACATGAAATTATTGTACTAGTTGCAAGTAATAAAGTTTGAAGGAATTACAGTATCAAGGGAGTCGGCCCCGAGCTTAGAAAATTCAGATTCACCAGTGACGGTGTGGAGAGAGAGAGAGCCTCGAAGAAAGAAGGAGAGAAGATCTGGCGGTCGCAAGAAACCTGATCGACGGAGATCCTCGCTAGTGCTAAGCTCTCGTCGCTCTCGTGCTCGAGTGAGAAGGGGCTGAAGCGGTTTTCCGATCTATCTCGCCGCTCTCGTGCTCGAGTGAGAAGGGGATGATTCTTTGATTCTGGGATCCGTATATACGAAGTGAAGCGTATAAAAGGCGTTTTTTTTTTGGACGGATGAGATGAATTGATCCTCTTGACATCTAACCGTCCGTTTAGATCGGACGGTTCATTTTACAAAACGTCCAGTGGTCGTTTTTATTTAGCAGTCCAGAGGATCCGGAGAGACAGGGGGAGTGCCAGAGTGGGATAAATGTAGGCCTCGGGGTAAAGGAAACAGAAAAGAGCCCAATATAAAAGCCCATAAATTTAATTATGGGCTATAAATCTTTCGGATCTGAAACAAACTTTATGGGCCTCGGGTAGGGGTGCATAACGTGGAAAACGACCACGAAAGTGGTCATTTTCATTAACCGTTGTATTGATGCACGAAATTTTTATACTTATTGCATTGATTGTTGCATCCGTTTAATACATGTTGCATTGATCGTTTCGTTGATGGGAACGATTAAAACGGTTATAACCGCCTTTGACTACCTAACTGTTTTGCATTTTTATTAAGATGCAAGAAAATAAATTATTCTGCATTTTGTATGAAACAGAGATAGAGAAATGACAGGTTAGGTCACGTGAGAAAGGGGGAGGAGGCACCATCATCACCTCTCGCTCTCGACGACGATTATACTGGGTGGTGCAGAGGCGAGAGAGATAGATGTGACTGTGTTCGGAGGAGAAATGACGTAGCGAGGCTGCAGAAATCTAATTTTACTCGTTTCTCTCTCGATCTCTCTGCTGAGGTCCTCTGCAATCTAATAATAAAACCATGAAAAAATTTTAAACGAAATGCGCGAAATAAACGACCACGAAACCTACCAGTTTCACTAATCGTTCCATTCTGAGACGAAACAATATTTCTATTTGCGTTAGTTGTTCCGTTCCTTAAACGAAACTGAAATCCTTATCCGTTACCGTTCCTTTCCGGACGAAACGAAACGAAAGAACGGTTAAAACGGCTACCGTTTTCAGCCCTAGCCTCGGGGATATAAGAATTATTAACAAAGAAAGAAACCTAGGTATCACTTGCTTTTTGGTTGGAACAATTTCCAGCAACTTTGCAAGTGAAGTTGGGACCATATATCTCGCGAATTTGTTGGTTTTGAGCGATTATTGGGGGCTTAATTTCAATCTTCTTCCATTGGGTACAGATTAGACTTCTCAAATAATCGTGTCACGACGAAAAAGTTTTGAATTTGAGCAAATTCAGAGCAATAATAGCATTGATTTTTAAAACTAACTTGGATTACTTTTTAGAACAAAAGAAATATGTTTAGGGTCCATATTTTACAGCTCATTTCTTATAAAATAGAACAAAAGTAGTTCTTTAGAAATGTTTAGTTCTGTATGTATATATATCCTTGATCAGAAAATATCCTGTGTTCACCAAATGGAGAGTTTAAGAAGAATCAAATTAGAAAAAGGTCAATATTTGGTTAGACGGTTAGACCAATCTCATATCCAAGTGTTTAATATAAAACGGAATCAACTGTTACATCACCTCAACTACTACTGAGGCATCCAGAAATTTCACATATATCCACTGTAACATATATAGCTATGTTCATTGAATGCTTCCTTAATTGCCACAATTACGGTTGCTTGTATATTAAGCTATTGTTTCCCATCTTATGTCATTTCTGCTAGATTGTTGTGACAACTTCTCTCACTGTTCTACTTTTATTCTACCTAATTTGTTAACGGAAAGAAAGAAGAAAACTAACCCAAAGACCAGCTCACATTTATACTTGACATACAACAAATTATGCATCTTTAACATTAATCACACAGTTTCTTCAAAAAAAAAAAACATTAATCACACAAGAATGATGACTCAAAGCTTATTACAATGGCTTCTCTTCATACACATATTACTTGTCTATATGACACTACCATGCGTTGCAAAAGTCCCGGCAGTAATTATATTTGGTGATTCGACAGTTGATACAGGAAACAACAACTACATACAGACCCTCGCTAAGAGCAATTTCAAGCCATATGGTCGTGATCTTCAAGGAGGAAATTCAACTGGTCGGTTTTCAAATGGCCGGCTGGCTGTTGATTTTATTTCTGAGGCTTTCGGGTTGCCGAAGCTTGTGCCGGCATATCTTGACCCGAGTTATGACATGAAGGAATTTTCCACTGGTGTTTGCTTTGCGTCGGCTGCTACTGGCTATGATAATGCAACATCAGATGTTTTTGTAAGTTCAATTTCTTTTTATCATAAAACATTTAAACACACAAACTGTGTATACAACGTCAGTGTTTCATCTTCTTTATTTATTTTTTGAATAGTAATTAACACATGGAATACTTTAGTAGTTAATTAGCTCATTGTATACACTTGAATGCAATATGTACTAATTGGTAAATAACTGTGCAAAAGTATACAACTGACCAAACTCTTTCATGATGGCACTATTCATTTTGTACTTCACAAAGGTGTACAATTGTTTGCCAAAAGAAAATAAAGGGGCACAATCTTGAGATCTTTTTGGAGAATGAAATTAAGCTGCTTATCGGTACATTAGCTCTGCCCCAGCTCAAAATACTAGCAATGTTTGTTCCCAAGAGCTGGACTTAACACCTAGATGAAGTAATTAACAAGCGTCATGAAGCGCCTATTTTACCAGAAAATTGTTAGTTAATAATCAATTATTAATATAACTGTGACATTGCCTACACATTGCCATACAAATTGAGCGACTCCAATGCAATTTTTCTGGTTACTTTTTGCCTTTGTGGTCAATTATTCAAGGTAATTCTAGAAAGCTCTGCGTTTGAAACCAAATTAATATATAATTGCTAAATATAAATCATATTTTCCATCAAATATATAAAACAGTTTCTCCTAAATTTTGATTACTCACTAATTAATTGCCATATTCGTGGGGATAATGACTATAGTAACTACAAGCACCTAAACACGAAGGGAAATTAACATCACGCGATGCATGTTGTTTTTGCAGTCTGTCATACCTTTATGGAAGGAGGTAGACTATTTCAAGGAATACCAAACCAAGCTCAAGGATTTCCAAGGAGAAACTCTAGCCCAAGAAACGCTAACTCAAGCCCTCTATATTATAAGCATTGGCACAAACGACTTTATTGAAAACTACTACACTATGCCTAGCGGCCGTTCCACTGAATACAATGTACCAGAATACGAAGATTTTATTGTAGGAATCGCGAAACAATTTTTAACGAGTCTCTACAATCTTGGTGCCAGAAAAATTAACCTAACAGGACTTCCACCTATGGGTTGTTTGCCATTAGAAAGGAGTAAGAGACTACTTTCTCTAGGGAACTGCAATGATGATTACAACAAGGTTGCATCTGATTTCAATGTGAAGTTAAAGGGGATGATGGATGTGTTGAACAGAGACTTGGTTAACGTGACAATAGTTTACGGGGATATTTATGGTATTTTGATGGATGTGATTCAAAACCCTGACATATATGGTTAGTGTCTTTGTTTAGCATTTGGATTTTGTGAATATCTAATACAAAAATCAATAGTTTTATTTGGATGTTGTGAATATCTAATACCATATATACACAATAGTTCACAAAAAAACAGAACTCAAATTCGAAAAAGGCCTCATAATAATCAATTTTTCTCTCAATGTCCCTTAATTTTCATTTGAGAAATATTTATTAGTGAATCATCTTCACTCAATCTCGTACCATATATCTACATCAAATATGAAAATAAGCAAGTAGGTGCATGAATAAAACAACATAAAAGAAAATTGATAGCATATCAACTCTGTATTGTACTGAATACATTAATTGTTACTTCAATCCTCTAACAAACTAATAATTGTAAGATATGAAATACTGAATACCAATTACTTAGACTTCAAACATTATGTGACCAAGAAAGCCTGAGACCAACAACTATAGCCTCTTTTTCACACTGGACCCTTTTCTACAATCCTTGTATTAAATAGCATGATATTTAAGTTACTACTTACTGAAATATGTCTAGGTTTTGAAGATGTGGCAGTTGGTTGTTGTGGGACGGGTGTTATCGAAATGAGTTATTTGTGCAATAGCAGAAGTCTTTCATGTTCTGATGCTGATAAATACGCGTTCTGGGATTCGATTCACCCAACAGAGAAGCTGAACAAAGTTATTGCAGATAAAATGATGAATACCACACTCCATGTATTTTTGTGAGTGAAATCTGAATAGTGATGCCAGACCTCCTGTTTGTTTGTTTTATATACCAGTCAGATTTGGTATTGTAAAGATAATTAAAATTCTCAAAGCTTACTTTATATATTGAGGCTTTTATAAAGGCGAAGATATAATTATCAAATGTTTAGCTTCCTAAGGATGCATTTGTATATGGAATTAAGTAACTTTTTCATAATCAACTAATGAAATATGTTTACCATTTGCAAGCCAAAAGGTTATATTAGAAAGCAAGGACAACAGTATCATTGAATAAATTCAATTCCGGTTGAAATAATTTGTGCTTTCTCCATCTCCACAACATAATGCACTCCTATCTCACAGAATTTATGTTGTGGTAATTCAGAATAAAGTTTTAGAAAAATGCTAATTTTGTCTTGTTTTTATATGATCTTTTGAAAAAAAAATTATACTAAATTGTATTGGCTGAGAGAAATTTCAAAGAAACCTCAGCAAATGACATTTTAAATAAACCGCAACATGACTACAGCTCTTCATAAGAAACAGTATTTTTGAATTATAAAAAATAATAAAAACTGCCTGTTTCATCAGTAAACAGAGTTAATTTATCCAAAGTTTCCAGTGGCGACTAACAAATTTGAACGGTGCAGTAGTAGTCTTCACATTTAAATTAATGAAATTTCATTAAAAAAAAAAAAATCAGGCAAATAGAAAGGACGAAAAAGAACTGCAGGATAAATTGTGTCAGTACCAAGTACCAACTACCAACTGCTATACAGTACAAAATAAGAAGGGATACTAATGGAATCATCATAGAAGATTTGAGAAAAATTTCAAGCACACCATTAACAAAGAAGCTATATGTGATTAATTGACACAATCTAACAAGGTAGTAGAAATTATGGTTTTTTCTTTCCAAATCATATGGTCCATGTCACAATTGGGAAAGGGCCGGGGCTTGCCATGCTAGCTCAATGTGTGCCGGTCCATACCAGTCACTTTTCATCTAAAAGTGCCAGTGGCAACAACAATTGAACTCCAACATAAATTAAGTTCCATATTGTGTTTCCCAGGAAGGATGAACTGCACCTCATCCCTAACTGTTCTCCATTATTGCTGTGCACAACATATCTGGGGGGCAACTGGAAAGATTGCCTGACCAGCGAATGTGAAGAGAAATTGAATCTGTTCCGTTGAACACGGCAGGAGATATATTTGTTAACAAAACTATTATAAATGATAACTTCTCCATTAATATCTTCATCTGTCTTCTAATAAATTAATGTCCCTAGTCCGAACAGCTCACTGCTAATTAAGAGTGACAACTGCAACCATGCATGTTGTCCCAGTTGCAAGAAATACCAAGAAATGAGGAAACACTCAGGACAAATTGCATTTAACACATTCAACTGTAAATGATAACTTCCAGATTATATATCTTCTGGCTTAATGACTTGATAAGACGTATGTTGGGCGTTTAATATCAAAATCGTGTCCTGATATAGTACCCATGTTCAATTTCGGATTATATGTTTCCTAGAGATGGATGTCTTCAATGTGTGGTTGCATCACACATTGTCATTTGTTAGGTGAACAAAGGAGAAAATTATTAGAGAAGAAATTAGTGAAGAGAGATTGAACTTTGTAGTTCCTCTGTCAATGTCACATTTGTACCACCATGTTTTTGGCTTGGTTGTTATCAATCTCGTGGAATTCGCTCATATATATCTCGAAGTACAAATCTACCATGCACGTGTTTATGTGAAAATTTGAGATAGTGTGCGCCGTGAGCGTTGTGCTAGGTAATGTAAGGACCAGTACAAGTGGATATATTGAAAAGAAATAAAAAATTCAATGATCCGTACGTAGGGAGAAAAAGTTTAGGACCCCTGCTAATAAATAAATAACATTTTTTTTAGTTAAGAATTGACATATATATAGCAAATTACATACTAAAAGTTGTTTCAATGGCAAAATGGCGGTTGTTTGTTTGTGAATATTTTATATTAGTTTTGTTCGCTAGCTCCAGCCTTGATTTTAAGTTCGGCCAACCATTAGATAATTGTAAGCATATATAGACAAAATCATTTTTTGAAATTTCATTACTTTAAAGAGTTGTTGTGATATTGTCCTCTAGCAAGGGAGAAGATATGCCACAAATAGTTTCTTATCCATATCACTATTGAGTATCGATCCTAGAAACTTTTTGACTGGTCAACTATTGTTCTTTGCATTCTTTAGAGTTAATTTAGAGCAAGCATCGTCATTCAATTTTAATGGATCAAATTAAATATGTTATTCAATATTATTTATTTAATAAAATTATCAAAGGAACACAAAAATCGAAATAAAATAAGGTTATCAAAATAAATAATAAAACACTCAATGAATAATAAAATTGATAAAATGAATTAAAAAAACAATCAAGGTGAAAAAAAAATGAATACTAATAACTTAATTGAAGAAAATATATTGTAATACTAGCTAATCAATAAAATATACACCGTCAAAACTGAACAATAAATAAGCTTAGAATGTATATTTATTGTGATCAAATTTTATTTTAGAAATCGACTTAATTCCACCTTTTGTAATAATCAGTTAAAATTTTGTCGATGTTTAGATTTTTGTTCCGCCAATTTAATTTGCATATCTTTGTGCAGGATCGAGGTAATTTCTTCTCAAGTAGAAGAGTTCATCATCATCATCATCATCATCATCATCATGATTATTATTATTATTATTATTATTATTATTATTTGAGTTGAAGATTTGGGTGTGCTTGACTGCATATCAAGGATACGTACGGATAGGGGAGAGGGAAAAGGATATGTAAAGTCAAATAAGAAATAAACATAGAAAGAAGGCTTTTTTTAAAAAAAAATTCTTCCCGTAAAGAGGTAGTACAATAAATCAGAACGAAATGCTGAATGATGAAAAAGGTGAAAACAAAGAAGTATAGAACTTTATGCCAGAGCCAGCTGAGGCCTTTAAATCTCACCACACCTAGTACTTTTCGAGATTTAACCATGGATAAACTGTACTAGCTAGTCGATAAATTCATTAATGTAATGACCCTTGTTTTAGTTGTCACTATTTTTGCACGGTCAAAACACATTATGCTATTCATCCCACTGCAACAGTGCAGCAAAGGAGTTTGAGTTGCTATTTAATGACCATCTGGCCTCTCCCCCAAAACCATGAAATCACTCCTCCAATATTCCCCTGTATCTACAATGGCACAAATTCACCTTACACACACCCTCCTCTCTCACCTTCTTCTCACTTTTCTCTCTCTATCCACTGCGGCTCACATTCCAGCCGTTATAGTATTCGGCGACTCCACTGTGGATCCCGGCAATAACAATGCCATTCCTACTATTTTGAGAAGTGACTTTCCACCGTACGGCCGGGATTTTCAGAATGGGAAACCGACGGGCCGGTTCTGCAATGGCAGACTGCCAACTGATTTCATTTCTGAGGCGCTCGGCTTGCCACCTCTTGTGCCGGCATATCTTGATCCTGCATATGGTATAGAGGATTTCGCAAAAGGTGTTTCTTTCGCCTCGGCTGGTACAGGACTTGACAGTGCCACATCGGATGTACTGGTACGTTGGTTCAATTTATGGTTATCTTTTGAAGTTGTTTAAATGGAAAAATAATGCCTTAATGGATCGAATACTGACTTATGTATTTAATTGCATTTGTATGTGATTCTTTTAGTCGTAATAAATCATTATAAGTAACTTAATGGACTTGCCCAAGAACAAAAAAAAAAAAAAAAAAAAAAAAAAAACCCCACAATGGTAAAAAGATCTAACTTACACAGTTTCTGGAGAGCCGTGATATGGTAATAAATACAACAGCAGAATCCACACCTAATTTTCTGGGACAATTTTTTTGAAGTAAAGAGGTTAAAAGGAAGAATTAAAGGCAACATTTAAAATGGACTGGCACAGTCTTACCGTTGAGCACCTTAAAGAAATGACTTATTGAAGCCAAATCTGTCCAATTTTAAAGAAAAAGCAAAAGAAATGATTTGGTCTACCTGTGAAGGAAGAAACACAATTTTTTGGTTCAGTCTAAAACGCATTATTGCATAGAGCCACAAATGGGGCGTGTGGGCCTCTCATGTCAATATGCCATGCCTGTCGGACCCGGATCCCGTGTAGCGCACCTCTCGGGCCGTCCGATTTGATCTCGACGGTTAATTTTTTTCGGGCCTTACAATCCAGTATTTTTTAGGGGCCATTCAGATTAAATCGGACGGTTCGAGAGGTGCGCTACATGGGTGCCGCGCGGCACCAGATCTGAATTCCATGCCTGTCAGCCTGTGTTAGGGGAAGAAAAAGGGACGTCTTAATGATTCGTTTTATTTGATTTAACCTAGCCAAATTTATTTTGGATAATATTACTCGGTTTTTTGGGTAAAATTTATTGCTGTCGTAATATTACACTCATTAATTATTACATAACTTCATAAAGTTAATAAATGTCTTTATAGTTTTAATTGAATTTTTCTTACTAAATGTAATAGGTCTTACGGAATAAACCGAATTAAAGATTAATTTGCTTTATTCGGTAAATGAGTTATTCAGTCAGTTGGCTTATATTTATGCATGCCTTATAAAATTGAGTTCGTCAAATTTTAGTTGGCTTGACCAAATTTAATAGGTACTAACGGAATTAACCCTAAAAAATTGAATTAAAATACGGTATGCTTTATTAGCCGCATCTTTCCATATCAAACATTAATAGTTTGCTCCCTTTAAGCGTTACACAACCGCCTCATTGTTTTTTTCTTTTTATAAGAGAAATGATAACTGTTTGCACTTTTTCCATCACTCGAACAAAATGAACACATAAAGTATACAAGATGAACATATCAATGACTAAAGTAAACATATAAATGCAAATAAGTTTTGTTATCCTTATTCAAATTTTTGTATGCATATCCAACTTATTTTCTTGAATTATTATTTTGCAAATTTTCTTACTAAATTATCTTGCAAAGCACGGATCATCCCGTAGTTCATGTCTGTTTTTGAATTTATGTTTCAATTGAATTAACCGATTCAAATCGTCCAATGCCAAATGGTTGCGAAGCATAAACAATAAATGGTCCTACTTCATTGACATGTTAACAACATTGTTGACATATTAGAGCATGCGCAAAATCTTGAAATAAACCAATTAGTGTACACTATTGTTAAAATAACATGCAACAGAAAGAAGGGACCATTTATTTCTAAATGCTTATGAACAAGCAACCGATAGAAGTTAAATCAGCGCATATTTGCGTTATTTTGATCCCCACATTTATATTGATGACGACAAGAAATTTGATTACTCTGCCAAAAAAATATTATAATGAGAATAGATTCAATCAAATCGGTTTGATCAAATTCCTGGTTAAATCATGTCAAATCTCAATTTTGAAATTTCAAATGACCGATTTAAACATCCAATATGATCACTCTATTGTAATTTCCTTGTTGATCAAATTTTATATATATTTTTTGAATTCTTTTACTATTTTTTTAATTTTAGAAAATGGTTATTCTAATTTATTCTGAGCCCTTCAAAAATAATAATTTTAAAAAATCTGAAAAAATACGTAAAAATTTTGAAAACAAATATAAAATTTGATCGATAATGAGATTTCAATAAATAGATCATATTAGATGGTTTGGATCGGTCATTTTAGCTTTCAAAATTAAGATCGGATATTTATCCGGAGTTCTATTATAATACTTAACCTAAAGAATGTTTGGAATTTCAAAATTTACAATCCTCAAACGTAAATTGTAGAAAAATCGAGTTCGAAAATCTAATTGAAAGAGATTCGGAAATATTTATACTGGGGAAATTTTTTACTTTACTTTTGAAAAAATTAATTCTAAACAGTCCAAATAAAAGTTCATATGTTAAATATTACTTTTCTGAAATTAAATGACCTTAAGATCACTACTTTTTCTCTACCAAAAAAAAATGATGCGTTTAAACCAAGAGATAGTGTTATTACAATATTTTGAAGGAACAATGAAATAACATTATTTCACATTTGGAAAATAAATTCGAACTTTAAAAAGTCGCTATCAACATTAACGACTATTCCTCATTAATTCAAACATATTTTATAACTAGATTCTTTCATAGAGCCGCAACTTACATTGTTTACCGTATATTGTTATGTTTTATTTAGTATTTAATATAAATATTTTTTTATTATACGGTGTAATTAAAATTTTCTTCGAGGGAGTGGTGGCTGATGGGGAGTTTATAGATTTTATGTAGATACGTTATTTTTAGTTATGCACTAAAAGGATTGTCAACCATGAACATGTACTTGTATTGCCAACCATTTCCATGCCGGTTAATAGCTTTCATTTAATTCTATGATATGTTTAGCTCCAAATAATTGGGTACCACTTCCACCATTTCTTTTTTTCAAACTATCAAATTATGCTAGGTGAATGTTAGTATATTCCGATTTCTATAATTGTGTCTGCTTAAAAAAAATTGTTTACATTTGGCATTCTCAAAAATAAATTTTAATTCTTTTTAGTTAAGTTTTAGTTATGAGAAGCAACTATTTATTTTGAGAAACTGTTTAATTAAAATGCGACTTTATGCTTTGCATCTCGGCTACTACATGAACGTTAATAATTTGATAAAAATAAAATTAATTGCAGTCAAAATGACTTCTGCTAGTACGTGATACATCATGTGTTACTTGTTTTTACTTGTCGGATGTTGCGCAGGCATCATATTGATTTTTTCCCCCCCTGCTTTTTTTCCTGCACATTTATGCTTGTTGTAGTGTATTCTTTAACTGTCTGGAATTGATATTATGATCAATACTTGTTATATTTTATTTTTCTCGTATGAAAATGACTCTAAATTTCTAGAGTGAAGCAAGCATCTTTTCTAAAGGAAACAATTCCTAATTAGAGATGCGGTGTAACTGAACATATATCATGTAGAAAGTCTGTGGCAAATCACCGTAATAATCAAATTTATGGTCACTCAAATTTCAACAAATAAAATGGGCACATTAAATCCTGATTCATCCTATGTCACATGAGCTCGGCTCATTCGAATCCACACAGTGACACAGAGAAACAAAATCAAGCCTATTTTTCGTAGGTGCAAATATGTAGAACATACTTATGGTCATGGAACCGATTTCAAATTAATAGGGGATGCATATGGTGACATTGTTCATCACTGTTTATCTTTAAAAATTCTTTCCTTCCCCATGTTATATATGGCTCCGTTTGGATAGGTGTGGGAAGAAGGGAAGAAGTATTGGAAAGTGTGTAACTTTGTGAAGAATTTAGATTGTTTATAATTTTTTTTTCTTTCCTCTTCCTTCTTCCTACTTCTTCTCAACGCATCCAAACAGAGGCTATATAACTCCCTACCAATCAAATCCAATCTCAAATTGCCTTAAATACTGTCACTATTTAGAAAGGTTTAAGCGATCATAATCAATGGATACGTTTGAAGAAGTTATATCTATGAGACATTACTCTTTCAAAACATAAATTTGCCGTTGTGGCGGTGAGCGTTTCAATTTTCTATTTTCCTTTAGGAAAAATATATATTTTATTTCATTGAATTCTTGCGACATCCCACGATGACACTTTAGCACGCGAAGGCAACAAGGCACCAACCGTGACTGACATGCAGATGAGTAGTTCATTGCATTTATAGCCATAACAATGCTTAAGGGTTATGATTGTCACAGGACAATTCATGCAATGATACATTCGCAGGGCTGCGTGCTTTCCGACAATATGAAATCATTCTGATATTTAACTGCAAATTTAACAGCAACAGAGTCGAGAAATAATAAAATATTTTTTAGTTATTCCTAAAAATTCAGAGTAAAAAGCTTTCACGTCTAATACAAAGGCAGGAGGAAAGGAAAGGATAATGTAACAATGTAAGAAAGCATTATGATTTTGATTCGTAATATGACAGATGGAAAAAATAAAATAAAAAACAACAAAATTAAGTATGATCTCGTTCCTTAAGCACTTAGTTTTTTGGGCCAAGTTTACTGCATTTTATAATGAGAGGAATAAATTATACAGGTAAAAAAAATTTAACATTTTGATGCAATTAATATTTAAAAAATAAAACAAATTTATAAAAATATTATATATAAATTAAACACAAGTTGTATATCAAATTTGTAACATGAAAGCCAATTAATCATCATTGAGTAATTTGAAAATTTAATGATTGAGTTTTATCGATACTTTTTATTTATTACCGAATGATTTCTCAATTATATTAAATACATTACCTTACTAAATTATGGATATTATATTCGCACTTTTATATTAATAATATATCCACATGTGTTTTCCTTATCGTGTTCTTCGAACAATTTAGCACAATAGTTACATACTTACATGACCACATCTTAATTTTTTGTTTTCTTTTATTGTTGAAGAAACAATACAAACAAAAGAGACTATATCAATGTTGCCAGATATTTCTTGATTATGATTTATTTGACTCAAGATTTAACTAGCTGCAAAAGGACATAACCTGTTTATATAAAATGTCGTTAGAAATATTTCAAGTGAATAACTACAATTGTTTGAAACATCAGAGCATGAATATGCATGTTTCATTTATAAGCATCCTTAATTTCTTTTTTTTTTTTTTTTTTTTTGAAACACTAGACAGCGACTGTCTAGAAAATAAGCATCCTTAAGGCCCTGATCAAAATCTCTTTTTTTTTTTAACATGGGATTTTATTTCATTTCATTTCGTTAGAAAATTCTTAATCAAAATGAATGGATTTGGTGTCATTTGATTGGAATTCCTATGTAATTAGATCTAATGAAATCCTATGAAATCAATTGAATTAAATTGAAATCTCGTAAAAAAAAAACATTTTGATCAGGGCCTAATTTCGGCCTCAACGGCTAACGATTGTATCCAACTGGTGCTAATTAATTGCAAGACTTGATGACCGCCCATGCTGTACTCTGTTGTGATTATACGCATAAACTTATGTCGGAAAGTGGATGTGATCAAGTTCTATTATTTCATTTATTTTTCTAGATCATTGGTGAAATTTTTAATCTATCAATACTCTTATCATTATAATTTAAACCAAGAAATCTTCCGACTATATTGACAGTCGTCTATTTTTGCTCAGATGGTTTCAAATAAATTAGCAGCAGAGAAAGATACATTAATTAATTGTTATTGTATTGTGCATATATATAGCATAATTGCTTAATAGTCCTTAATAGGTCTCAATTTTTCGATTAGGTTTTTAGAGCATTATTTAGTTTCTGATAATTGATTATACACCAAATCGGACCAGCAAGTAGGACCAAGATCAAGTTGATATGTCATTAAAGTTGACAACCAGCTTCTACGTACGTAGAAGAAGGTACTTCAAAACCAAATTGATGAATATATCATTTAATGTCATAAACAGATGGGATCTAAATCAAATGAATCTATATCCTAATAGGACCACCATTGACCTCTTCATGACTGCTGGTTCTTACAAATAAACTGCATGGCTCCGCTATTTAATATATCTAGCTAGCAAATTTAATGACTGTAGGAGTATGGATTTAATTTCTACACATATAATACAGATGGAAATTAATTTGGTATCTTGTTTCATAGTGAAGGCTGTTATTCCCCTGTGGAAGGAAGTAGAATACTTCAAGGAGTACCAAAAAAAACTACGCAAGTACGTTGGCGAAGCCCACGCAGAATACATTGTAAATGAAGCAATCTACAT
>JAMFTS010000927.1:20000-28098 GCA_028095005.1 Rhynchospora pubera | reverse complement strand
AGTTCCGGCTATCCGCAGAAGGTGAAAAGCGGATGAATAATAATCTGCTTCCGGAAGAAATCGAAGAATTTCTTGGGAATCCTACAAGATCCATTCATTCTTTTTTCTCTGACAGATGGTCAGAACTTTATCTGGGTTCGAGTCCTACGGAGAGGTCCCCTGTAGAGAAGGCTCTTTGGAAGAGAAAATTGGGTGTTTCTTTTGTCCCCTTCAGGCGGCGATCGGAACATAAAGAACTGGTGGATCTATTCAAAATAATTAGGTATTTACAAAAAACCGTCTCAATTCATCCTATTTCCCCCGGGTATTCTATGATTCCGAAGGAGAAATCGAATGCAGAAGATCGATTTGCAGAAATGGTAAATCGATTCATTCTATCAATAACGGAGCCGAATAAGGATTCCATTGGAAAAGATAGTATGAATCATCGAACTAGGACGAAATCTACGATCAATCAACATTTATCCAATTGGCAAAGAGTGAGAAGAAATGGTTCGACCCTTTTATTTGTCGAACCCAGAGATCCAGGAATGGGTATCCTGATGCATATAGCAAATGGTCGAATGAGTTCCAGAATCTCCAGGAAGATTTCCTGGGATATTTCTCTTCGAAACAGGAGAAGCTTCAAGTAGTCTTCGATCAATTACGAGATTTACGAGATCAATTACGATGCCATATCACTGATTTTTCGAGTTATTGGGATTTGATTGATTGGTCCGAAATTTTCGACATATACGAATTCACTTTCACTAAGTTATTTCTTGTCCTTTTGCCCATGGCACGTCTCTTTTTTCATAAGTTACTTAAGTTACTTATCTTTTTTCCTAAGTTTTTGTACTGGTTATATCCCCGATTCTCTGTACATATCGGGAATATCGCCATTCATAGTTCTGAGATGTACATTTATGAATTGAAAGATCCGATCCAGGAGAAGTCGTTCGAACCACTACGTCTTCAAATCGTTCTTTTGAAGAAATTGAAACCCTTCTTATTGAACGATCATAATACTTCTCAAAGATTGGACGATCATAATACTTCCCAAGGATCGAAATTATGGATCAATGAAGAAAGAATATTCCCATTTTATTTCAACGAAATATCAAAGTGGATGATTGACTCATCCCATAGTAGAAAGAATCGCATGAAATCCTTTGATAACACGGATTCCTATTTCTCCATCATACCCCATGATCGAGACAATTGGCTGAATCCCGTGAAAGCATTTCATAGAAGTTCTATGATATCTTCTTTTTATAAAGCAAATGGACTTCGATTTTGGAATGATCTACATCACTTTTGGTTCTGGGTCTCTTGTAAGAAAAGATTTCCCTTTTTTGTGGAAAAAATTCGTATCAATAATGAGGATCTTACATATCGAAAATTCCTCAATATCTCATTTATTCGCAACAAAATAGTTTCTTTGTACGTCGGTCAAAAAAAAACATTTTGTTTTGAGTCTTTCTGCAAGGGTATCTGACATAAACATACCTCAGGATCAGGATTTTCCAAAAAGTAGCGACAAAAGAGAGAACTTGTACAAATCTTTCATGTATAAATTGTATCAAAAATTCTATAATAGATTCTATACATCTTTCATTTTTCCAAGAACTCTTTATGCAATTCAATCCGATCCAGTCGTTTTTAGAGCTAGTTCCTCGATCGCGGACCTTTTAAGACCAATTCAATCTGATCCAGTCGTTTCTAGAGCTAGTTCCTCGATCGCGGACCTTTTTAGATTGGAAAAAACTTTTTGGCAATCTTTTTCAGATATGAATCGATCTGATTCAAAAATGAAGAACTTGCATCAGTATCTCAGTGTCAATTCAAACATGGACTGTGGATCAAATCCATGTTCTGAGAAATCTTTACCATCCGGAAAGAAGGAAAAAAGGAGTCTTTTTGGTTTTCGAAGTAAAAAGAAATACGTTAAAAAAAGAAATATCAAAATAATCAATAAAAAAAAACTTTTTTCTGTAAAACTTTTCGAAGGGAATATTGAAGAAAATATTATTTACTTAGAATGGACTATTTACAAAGAATGGCTGCTCACGATCTTTACTACGAGCGGGTTCAAATATTTCAGATTCATCCTTTCCGAGATTTTTTCCTATTTTATATTCCCAACCGTGATATCCAAAATTCAAGATATTCTGGATATACCATGGGTATATCTTGAGAAGATTTTGATGAAATGGACTCTGATAAGTGAGAAGATTTTGATGAAATGGACTCTGATAAGTAAGAAGATTTCAAATCTTCATTTAGTACAGCTACTCCGAAAAAAGACTAATCTGTCTCGAACAAAGACTGATTCTTTTAATGGGTCTTCTCCTTTTCTTTCTTGTACATTTTCATTATTCTTCTCATATAGGAATAAGTCATTGATATCGGCTGAGTTCCTCTTTTCAATTCTTTTCCTTCTTCTTTTTGCTGGATATCTCGCTTGTAGAGGTCTTACCTTCATTTGCAAAACCTGTCGTCAGTTATTTCTAGATTTTGAAAAGATCAAATCTTGGGCAAATCCATCATGCTTCATGGAGTTGGAAAAACTTAGGGATAGGTATCCTATATCTTCTTTCAGGTCAGAGAATTTAGAGGATCCCTTTCCAGTTATTTTCCAGGATCCCATTGGATTTATAGAGAATCCCCGTCCAGTTATTGCTATTCTGCAAAAATACTATGTTATTCTGGAAGAATACATAGGAGAATTCTTCAATTTTCTGATAGAACTAGGATACCTACTACTTTTTCAGGAAGAATCTGAGAATCGAAATCGGATCGATTTGCTCATCTCTTATCTCACCTATCGCATAAGTTCTTTCATAAGTCTCATCCCAAATAATTTCATCAATCAAATCATTTTTTTTATAAATACGAGACATCTAAGTCCTACAAGTATAGAGATGTATTCATTGATAAGGAAAAGAAAAAAGGTGGGGAACTGGGATGATGAAATAGAATCCTGGGTGGCGGACACCGATTGGGTTGATGATCAAGAAAAAGAATTTGTGGTTCAGCTCTGCACCTTAAGTACAGAAAAAAGGATTAATGAAATTCTATGGAGTTTGACTCAGAGTAATCTTTTAGATGAAATAGTGGAACAACCTGGATCCAATTATTTACGGTACTTATTTGAAATGCAGCAAAAGGATCTATTGAATTATGAGTTCAATAAATCCTGTTTAGCGGAAAGACGGATATTTCTTGCTTATTATGAGACAATAACCTCGTGGGGGACTTTTCATTTGTCATCTCGTCCAACCCCCTTTTCGCTTCGCTTAGCCCCGTACCCTTCTAGGAGTGTTTTAGTGATAGGTTCTATAGGAATTGGGCGATCCTATTTGGTCAAATCCCTAGCGAAAAATTCTTATCTTCCTTTCATTAAGATATATCCGCTCGAGTACCGGTATTTATACGATTACGATTGCGATTTTTACGAGGCGTCTTTTTGGTCTTTTTTGGATGGTGAATCATATTGGGTTGGAGGTGAATTCGACGACTGTGAGGATGAGGGTATTACTTCTATTCCTTTTGATGTTGATGATTTTGATGTTGATGATAGTGGCGATATTGCTAAGAATATTAATTTTGATAAGATTCTTTTCAATATGACACAGGATAGGCTAACTAGCAATAACCCATTTTATTGGGATATGACCGTGCAATTCGATTTGGCAAAAACAATATCTCCTTGTATAGTATGGATTCCAAACATTCATGATCTGGATCGGGATGAGTTGAGGTATTTATCCCTCCATCTAGAAGAGAGCTCTCTTTCCAATTCCAAGGATCGTCAAAGATGTTTTACTAGAAATATTCTAGTTATTGCTTCGACTCATATTCCCCGAGAAGTGGATCCCGCTCTAATAGGCCTGAATAAATTTAATACATTCATTAAGATACGAAGGCTTACTATTCCAGAACAACGAAGGTACTTCCGGATTCTTTCATATACTAGGGGATTTGGCTTGGAAAATCAAATATTCGATAGTAAGAAATTTGGGTCTATAACCATGAGTTCGAATGCACAACATCTTGTAGCACTTAACAATGAGGTCCTATCAATTAGTATTACACAGAGGAAATACATAATAGAAGAAACGAATTCAATTCGATTCGCTTCTTTTAGACAGACTTGGGATTTTCAAACTCACATAAGATGGTTTCAGGATCATAGGATCTTTTTGTATCAGATAGGAAGAGTTTTTGCACAAAATATATTTCTAAGCAATTTTCCCATAGATCCTATATATATCTATATGCAGGACCCTATCGCGAGGAATAAAATATGGAGTTCTTATTTGTACAAATGGTACGTCGAACTTGAAACAAATTTGAAGAAAATAACGATACTTCTTTATCTTTTGAGTTGTTCTGCCGGATTGGTCACTCAAGATCTTTGGTCTTCACCCGGACCCGATGTCAAAAATTGGATCACTTCTTCTGAATTTCTTGAGAATGATTCTCAGCTAGTTCAGAACCTATTAGAATTAGAAGGCTTTCTGGTGGGATGCTCATGGATAGAAAAAAATAGCAGTGAGACATTACTTCTTCGGTCCGAACCAAAGAATCCGTTAGATATGATGCAACAGAATTCTTTTTCTACCCGTTATCGTAGTAGATTGAGAAATGAAATAGAAATAAACGAATCGGAGTTTGAAGAAGAGCATGAAGCCGTGAACCCGCAGAAGATAGAGAACGATTTCTTCAATGAAAATCAAATAGAAATAGACATAGTCCGGTCTCCTAGAATATTTCGCTATATATTTGATAATCTCGAAATTGAGAATATCAAAAAGCTTATAAAATCGGGACTTCCTTATTGGGCCGAGTCATTTCAGGGCAACTGGCCTTTTTATCTTGAGGAAGATCAGCTTCAAGAGGAGGAGCTTCAAGAGAATGATTCGGAGTTCTCGGAGAATGAAACAATTCAGCACCAGAAACAAGACAGATTTTCAAAAGAACAAAGCTTTTTTATAATAAACCGATTTATTTGGGAACCTTCGGAGCCATTCTTTCTCGTAGTCATATACCTGTACTTTTGGCTTTCACCTCGAGAATTTTTTTCAGATGATCATTTAGATGAGAAGAGTCCTGACCTAAATAAGCATCCTTCTTCATATATAGAAGAAGACAGTTGGTTCCATAAGGGAGAAAAGTACTACGAATTGTTGGGGCGTCGTCAGAGATGGCAAAGAAGACTTAGAATCAATAGTTCCTTATCTAAAGGATCTTTCTCCTCTCATATTCTGTTCGAGAGTTATCAGTATTTAGCGAATCTGTTCCTATCTAACGAAAGGCTATTGGATCAAATGACCAAAATATTGTTGAGAAAGAGATGGCTTCTCCCGGAGGAAATGAACCATTTGATTTGTGGAACAGGAGAAAGATTTCCCATTCCTTATCCGTAAAGATATGTAGCCATGAAAAAGGGAAAAGGCCTAGCGTGGAAGAGGATTGGCCGGGTGGTTGGTAGAGTCGTGGAAACACTTGTTTATTCGATATTTTGGACCTTAGTTCATACAAGCATAAATTTCAATCTTAGATCAAAGCACTATGTACGGATGATATAAACTGCCTAAACAAGAATTCCTTTCTTGTTTAGGCGAACAACCAGAGTAGAAAAACAGAGTAGAAAAACGGATTCATTCGGATCGACATGAGGGTCCAACTCCATTGGATTGCCAGAATCCATCTTGTATATTTGAAGCAGGTTGACCCCCGTGCTTCTCTCATGGTACAACCCTCTTCCTGCTGAGCTGAGCCCCTATCTCCTCGGCCCACAGAGGAAAAATGTAAGGCTGGTGCTCAAAATTCATTACGGAAGAAAGGACTCACAGAGCCAGGATCACTAGGGGGATCACTAACTTCTACTAAAACGAATACTAATATAATAGAAAAGAACTCTTTTTTCTGTATACTTTCCCCGGTTCCATTGCTACCGCGGGCTTTACGCAATCGATCGGATCGTATAGATATCCCTTCAACACAACATAGGTCATCGAAAGGATCTCGGACAACTCACCAAAGCACGAAAGCCAGAATCTTTCCGAAAGTTGATTCCTATTTCAAGAGTGCATAACCGCATGGATAAGCTTACACTAACCCGTCAATTTTGGATTCAATTGGGGATTTTCCTTGGGAGGTATCCGGAAGAAATTGGAATGGAATAATATAGATTCATACAGAAGAAAAGGTTCTCTATTGATTCAAAGGGTATACCTATGGGATAGAATAAGAAAAATCGAAATGAAATGAAAGAATCCAGGAAAAAAAGGAAATCGAAAAAAGGAAATAGAACAAACAAATAAGTAGAAGATCGAAGAGCTCTCAAAATGACAAAATTGAAACTCAAAAAGGATCCTTCTTTCTAATTCTCTAAGGATGAGAGGCAAAGGGATTTCTATCGAGAAAGAGTTCTTGTTCTTATTTAGATAGAAGATCGTGATTTGATCCGCTATGTTTCGTAAAAGAGAAATCTTTTCCTTTGATCATAAATGAAAAGTCTTCAATTGGAATATGAAAACGTGACTGAATTGGTCTTAGTTACTCTTCGAAACGGAGTGGAAGAAGGGAAGAAATTCTCGAACGAAGAAAAGGATCCAATTACTTCGAAAGAATTGAACGAGGAGCTGTATGAGGTCAAAATCTCATGTACGGTTCTGTAGAGTGACAGTAAGGGTAACTTATCTGTCAACTTTTCCACTATCAACCCCAAAAAACCAAACTCTGCCTTACGTAAAGTTGCCAGAGTACGATTAACCTCTAAATTTGAAATCACTGCTTATATACCAGGTATTGGCCATAATTTACAAGAACATTCTATAGTATTAGTAAGAGGAGGAAGGGTGAAGGATTTACCCGGTGTGAAATATCACATTGTTCGAGGAACCCGAGATGCTCTCGGAGTAAAGGGTCGTCAACAAGGGCGTTCTAGTGCGTTGTAGATTCTTATCCAAGACTTGTATCATTTGATGATGCCATGTGAATCGCTAGAAACATGTAAAGTGTATGGCTAACCCAATAACGAAAGTTTCGTAAGGGGACTGGAGCAGGCTATCATGAGACAAAAGATCTTCTTTCTAAAGAGATTCGATTCGGAACTATTAGATGTCCAGGGTCCAATATGAAAATCATTTCAGAGGTTTTCCCTTACTTTGTCCGTGTCAACAAACAATTCGAAATACCTCGACTTTTTCAGAACAGGTCTGAGTCAAATAGCAATGATTCGAAGCACTTTTTTTACATTCAACTATGTATTTCGGAAACCTAAGGACTCGATCGTATGGATATGTAAAATACAAGATTTCCAATCCTAACAGGAAAAGGAGGGAAACGGATACTCAATCTCAAGTGAGTAAACAGAATTTCATACTCGATCTCATAGATCCATATAGAATTCTGTGGAAAGCCGTATTCGACGAAAGTCGTATGTACGGCTTGGAGGGAGATCTTTCCTATCTTTTGAGATCCACCCTACAATATGGGGTCAAAAAGCCAAAAAAAAAAAATTGATTCGTTTTTAGCCCTTATAAAAAGAAAACGGATTCTTTAACCTCTTTCACGCTCATGTCACGTCGAGGTACTGCAAAGAAAAAAACTGCAGAATTCGATCCAATTTCTTGTAGTCGAGTCGTTAACATGTTGGTTAACCGTATGATGAAACACGGAAAAAAATCATTGGCTTATCAAATTTTCTATCGAGCCGCGTTAGATATTGAAAAAAAGACAAAAGAAAATCCAGTATCTATTTTACGTCAAGCAATACTTAGAGTAACTCCCAGGGTAGGAGTAAAAACAAGAAGAGGAAAAAACGGAAAGACTTATAAAGTCCCTGTTGCAATCCCACTTCCACAAGGAATATTACTTGCCATTCGTTGGTTATTAGAAGCATCCCGAAAGCGTTCGGGTACAAGTATGACTTCACAATTAAGTTCCGAATTAATAGATGCTGCTTCAAAAAAACGTGGTAAGGCCATACGCAAAAAGGAGGAGACTCATAAAAGGGCAGAGGCAAGTAGAAGTTTTGCTCATTTTCGTTAATTCATGAACGGGATCTATGGATTTACATAGGTCCATGGATTCATACATCTCGATC
>JAMFTS010000927.1:0-7500 GCA_028095005.1 Rhynchospora pubera | reverse complement strand
TATTTGCATATCATCAATATATGACTGTCTCTAATATATATGATATGTCAAACATCTTTTTTTTTGAATCCATTCTGTCTTACTCTATCAAAAAAGCCTTCCAATGGATCAAATAGAAGAAATTTTCCGAATTTTTTTGAACATCGAGTTTCCTAAATTACTAAATCAAACTCTCCAGTTTGCCTGACTATTCTGTTTTTCCTAGGAAAGACAGAATAGAAACGAAAAAGAATCAAGAAGGAAATCAGATCTATTTTGCCATTGTATATATATATCTATATTTTCTATAGAAAAGATCCTAGAATTGGAAGGAAATAGCAGAATTTTGCTCTGGGAATATCTTATCAATCCATTCCCATCCCATTTATTTATACTTCTTGCAAATCCTCACGTTTTTTCGGAACGAAACCGGTTTTTGTTCCTTTTTTCAATTCATATCAATATAGAAATCGATTCTGGTTTTTGTTCCTTTTTTCAATTCATATCAATATAGAAATCGATTCTGTCGAAAATCCATATATGGAGTTCATTCAAGTTTCATGTGATTTACTAAAGAGAATAGAAATAATTACATAGATTCTAAGTAAGAATCTTACTTATGCATATACTATCCCAAACTAGAGAGAATTTTTTGCACCGTATCGAATGTATTGAATACAATAACTATATGATCTAGTTCGAACTCTGTTGTTCCAAATGCAATTCCAAAAAAATTGGAATATGCAGATGAATAGATAACTATACCAACATGCCCTTACAAAATACTATTTGATTAGTATAATCATTTTGTTATGCAATTCAATACTATTTTATCAATTCTAGGAATTGAATATGTTATTCTGAGTAATAAGAAACTATTACGATAAATAAATAAGATTCCTATTACGAAATAAACAAGAAGATTTTCCGAATTTTTTGGAACATCAAGTTTTATCTAATTTAGTAAAGAGAATAGAAATAATTGCATAGATTCTAAGTAAGAATCTTACTTATGCATATACTATCCCAAACTAGAGAGAATTTTTTGGAACATCAAGTTTTATCTAATTTAGTAAAGAGAATAGAAATAATTGCATAGATTCTAAGTAAGAATCTTACTTATGCATATACTATCCCAAACTAGAGAGAATTTTTTGCACCGTATCGAATGTATTGAATACAATAACTATATGATCTAGTTCGAACTCTGTTGTTCCAAATGCAATTCCAAAAAAATTGGAATATGCAGATGAATAGATAACTATACCAACATGCCCTTACAAAATACTATTTGATTAGTATAATCATTTTGTTATGCAATTCAATACTATTTTATCAATTCTAGGAATTGAATATGTTATTCTTAGTAATAAGAAACTATTACGATAAATAAATAAGATTCCTATTACGATAAATAAATAAGATTTTCCGAATTTTTTTGAACATCAAGTTTTACATGATTTAGTAAAGAGAATAGAAATTTGATCATTACTAGATCGATCTTAGGGGTCGATGAATAATGAGCAACTAATGGGATTTTTTTCGTGAAAAAGGATATTTCTTTTTGGAAATCAGTGAAGAAATATTACCTAATTTTCTAATAAACAACCAATATCTTAAAAATCGAAGAGAAATGAAAATGATAATTCGCATTGTACAAACTTTTTGTAGTAAAACTACAAAATCGGTCGTCGTATTCGGACTTTATTTTGGATTTTTAAGCGCATTCTCGATAGGACCCTCTTTTTTCTTTCTTATTAAAACTCGTGTTATGGAAGAAGGGAGCGAGAGGAATGTTGCGTCGACAACTGGTTTTCTTGTCGGGCAACTTATAATGCTCGTATCAGTTTATTATTTCCCTCTGCATCTAGCATTGAGTCAGGCTCATACAATAACTATGCTAGTTGCTTTATATGTTTTGTTTCATTTCGCATCGTATAATGACGAGGACTTTTTGGATTATGAATATGGACTAACTACCCGAAATTCCATACGTAATTTCGGTATTCAATGTGTATTCCTGAGTAATGTGATTTTTCAATTATTAAATCATTTTGTTTTACCAAGCGCAACGTTGGCTAGATTAGCCAACATTTATATGTTTCGATGTAACAACAAAATGTTGTTCATCATAAGCAGTTTTGGTGCTTGGTTCATTGCTCAAATTTTCTTCATAAAATGGCTTGGATTGGTATTATTCTGGGTACGGCAAACTTATTTTTATTTTTATAAATCAACGAACTACAAGGGTCTTGTGTTGCATTGGAAGTACACTCTCATGGATTGGACATATATATCTTCTATGGAAGAAGTCTTCCGTATTTTCTCTTTTGTCATCTGTATCTTCTATTTAGGTAGCGTTCCATATCCTTTGGTCAATCAGAAACGGAGAAACAAAAAAGCCGAAACACTAGAAAAAATAAAGCAGATGAAAGAGCAAAATCAAGAAAGGCAGGAAAAAAGAAATGGAAAAACAAGTTCCAAAACGAAGAATACTCAATTAGTTAGAAATCAAGAAGAGCAGGAAAAGACTAAATTCGCGTTTACAAGAATATTAGTTACTAATCTTTTTGATTCTAGACGATGGAATCGTCCATTACGATATATCCAAAACCAAAAAAATCGATTGTACGAGCGTGCTGTACAAGACATTCCTGTACAAAATGAAATGGGGCAATATTATTTTGGTACATGTCTAAGTGATGGGAAGAAAAGAATATCTTTTACATATAGACATGGTTTCAAGGAGTATTTGGACACGCTAGTAAAACAACTAGCTTTAATCAATTCTTTTTGGTTTTCGGATCCGAAAACAAAGAAATTAAGAATAGTAAATGCATTAAGAAAATTATCTGAATTAAAAAGATTAAAAAAATTCTCTAAATCTAAGAAATATTTATATTATAAATGGATTTATAGAAATGAAAAAAAAAAGTACAACTTAATCAATGAATTAAGAAGTCGAATCAAAGTTCTAGAAGAGAAAGAGGGATTTCTTGCTCTAGATATCCTCGAAAAAAGAGCCAGATTATGTAATGATGAAAATGAAGAACTATGCTTTTCTAAACGGAAGGATCCCCTTTTGAAGGGATCAAATCGTAGGATATCAGAAAGAGCGCCTCTGAAACACATAGGAAATCCATTTACTATAGCTGATCTGACACAACAAATGAAAAAATTCGAAAAAAAAAAAAGAGAAGATCACGAAGACAGTCATAAAAAACTATATGAAAAATTGAAATCTAAAAAGGCGCTTATTAATCCCGTAATCCAACTATTTCCATCATTGAGTGCAGTCCTTATGGATGCCCACGATCACTTACGTTGGATGGAACGAGTACACCGCAGTCCACAAACCCTGTTGTACACAATAATTGTGGCTGATCCAACTACTAAAAAAGTTCTAAAAAAGCCAAAAAAGGGAAGGAACTTTTTTAATTTTTTTCAAAAAGATTTCCAGGAAATCAAGAAAGATCTTCCTCGATTGCTAAGTGGCTTTATGGACGACCTGCAAGTGAGGGAAGAACGGCCAGAAAAAGAAGACAGTGAAGCTCAGGAAAAATATGGGGAAGAAGGGGAAAAACAAAAAAAAGACGAGGAAAGGGAAAGGGAAAAACAAGTATTCGCGCAAATTTATTTGCGCAAATTCAGAGACATTCTCCTTTATGTAATGGATGATAGTGATGTGGCTCTGCAGGGGAAGAAGAAATCCGATGAGCAGAAGGAAGAAGATGAGAAGAAGGAATCCAATGAGAAGAAGGAAGAAGATGAGAAGAAGGAATCCAATGAGAAGAAGGAAGAAGATGAGAAGAAGAAATCTGATGAGAAGAAGAAATCAGATGAGCAGAAGGAAGAAGATGAGGAGGACGAATGGCCGCAATCAAGAAATATAGTTTTGGTACATTACTCGCAAGTACCGGATTATTATCGAGGTGCAATCAAAGGAAGCATGCGTGGTCTAAAACGTAAAACAGTTATTTGGGACTTGTATCAACCACATCCACATTCCCCGCTTTTTTTTGATCGAGTAGAAAACAAGCTTTTTTCTTTTTTTCGAAAAATCTTTTTTTTTGTTTTTGGTATCTTTTTGAAAATCTTTTCAAAGATTTTTTTCATTCTTAGGAATTCGGTGGGGAGAAAACAAGAACGGAAAATCTTGCAAGAGGAAAAGATAAAGGAAATCGATTTGGTAGAGAAAAGGAAAAACAGCAAGATGAGAAGAAAAGAGAGCGAAGAAGAACGACGTCGATCCATAGCAGAAACTTGGGATGCAGATGAGTTCACTCAACAAATGAGAGGTTTGCTTTTATTAACCCACTCTTTTCTTAGAAAAAAAATTGTATTACCTTCTTTGATAATAGCTAAAAATCTTGGCCGGATGGTTTTATTCCAATCATCCGAATGGGATGAGGATTTCAAGGAATGGGAGAAAGAAATGCATGTTAAATGTATTTATAATGGTGTTGCATTATCAGAAACAGAATTTCCCATGAATTGGTTAAATGATGGTATTCAGATCAAGATTCTATTTCCTTTTCGTTTGAAACCTTGGCGAAGTAGAAAAGAAAAAGTAAGAAAATCAACTTTTTTAACAGTTTTTGGAAGAGAAACACGCGTACCTTTTGGGTCTCCCCAAAGGCAACGTTCCTTTTTTCAACCCATTTTTAAAGAACTTTTAAAAAAAATGAGAGAAGTGAAAAAGAAATCTTTTCTACTTTTCGAAGTTTTCGAAGGAAAAAAAAGAAAAGTATATGAACCGACTGAAAATGGAAAAGATTCCAAAATCAATAAGAATATTATTCATGAACCCACCATTGAAATCCCATCCATGAATTTGACAATTGAGTCAGTAATAGAAATACAAATGCAAAATTGGTCTGATGGAACAATCAGAATCAGAAATGAAATAGAACAAATCACAAAAGAAAAGAACAAAATACTTCTCATTTGTGATGATAAAAGACCGGAATCACAGAAACCTATTTGGAAGATATTTCAAAGAAATACTATTCGATTAATACGCAAATCAGGTTATTTTCTCAAATATTTCATTGAAAAAACATCCATAAATATCTTGCTATGGATGATTAACAACCTTCCTAGGACTAGGAAAAATTCGCAACTTTTCTTTGAATCAATAAAAAAAAAAATGAAGAAATTCATTTACAAGAATAAAACAAATCAAAAAGGGAAGAAGGAAAGAGATCAAAATACAATGAACTTTTTTTGGACTCAAAAAAAGAATCATTCAAAAATGGATTATGACTTATCTTCCTTGTCCCAAGAATATGTATTTTACAAATTATCACAAAGCCCATTCCTTAACAAATATCACTTTAGTTCTTTACTTCAATATAAGGAAAAGGAAACCTATCCTTTTATTAAGGATCAAATGAAAGATTATTATCGAGGGATATTTAATTCCAAATCAAGTCATAAGAAAATGACTAAGAGTCAATTGTGGAAAAACTGGTTAAGGGGTCATTATCAATACAATTTATCTCAGACCAAATGGTCCCAATTAGAACCGCAAGAATGGCGAAATCGAATGAATCAACATTGTATGATTCCAAATAAAGACTCAATGCCATTTGATTCCTATGGATTTGATTCATTCCTTAGTCTAAAAGAAAAATTAAAAAAAAACTACAGATATGATCTTTTAGCAAATATATATATGAACTATGGGGATAAAGATAAAAAGAACTTATCTATTTCTCGATTTGTCAGTCTAGCTATTAGTGATCATCTAGAAGATTTAGAAAGTTTTTCTTATCCATGGAAAAATCAAGATAGAAAATATTTTGATTGTCGAATTCTCCTTACAAAAAAGAGCGATATAGATACCTATACTAATAACAATAAACTGTGGGTCAATCCACTGATAGGTGGTTATCAAAATACTAAGACTGAAGAAGAAAGAATCCAAAACAATTTGACCAAAAAATATATGGTCCAAAAAGAAGATTCGGATCAAAAAAAGATCAAAAAAAAGATCAAAAAAAAGATCAAAAAAAAGATCAAAAAGAAGGTAAAAAGAAGATCAAAAAGAAGGTAAAAAAGAAGGTAAAAAAAAAGATTCGGATCAAAAAGAAGGTAAAAAAGAAGATTCGGATCAAAAAGAAGATCAAGAAGAAGATTCAGATCAAGAAGAAGATTCGGATCAAAAAAAAAATCAAAAAGAAGATTTTTTGGATTGGAAGAAAATGAATAAAGAATGGAAAAAAAGGAATGAAGAAACGGTTTTTGGATTCCATATAGGATCTCATTGGTTCTTCCCAGAATTGGTACTACTTTTAAATGAATATAAAAAGAAACCATGGATTACGCCAATCAAATTCCTTCTTTTTGATTTGGATCCTCGTAAAGATCCAAAAAATAAAGATCCAAAAAATAAAGATCCAAAAAATAAAGATCCAAAAAATAAAGATCCAAAAGACGGCAAAAAAACGGAAGACGAAGCTATGCAGGAAGCTATTAACGCGGAAAAATTTTTAATGTCAAAAAAACAAATAAGTCAGAACAAGATTTTATAGTACAAGTGCGTTATGAACCAGAACCGGGAAGTGAAGAAAAAAGAAAAAGAAGATAATCAGAGGATTAAATGACATGCAAGAATTTGATTTCTTGATCAAAAAATCTTTCCTTTACCAATTAAGATTGGATACCCCCGAAACCAAGAAAAAAATAAAAAGTGGGATAGACGAGAGCTATCACCTGCTTAGACTGTTCAAAGACTATCTGCAAAAAAAAGGAAAAGGGGATTCCTATACCTCGTAGAAGAGATCCACAACAAGTAAGTACCAAATTGATCGAGAAAGGGCGAGATAGATTTGGAACTAATGGAAATGTTAACAGAGAAAAGTGACAGTGTCCCCTCTTTGTTAGAAAATCAATATCTGAAATTCGACGAATTTCGTCTATGTCAGAAAATAGACGGGAAATCCATTTTATATCAAATGATAAGTATCAATATCTCATTGTTCAATGAAAATGAGCATCAAAGTCAGGACTTCCTTCGTCCTGAAGATATTCTATCTTCTAGGCGTTGTCGAGAATTGCGAATTTTAAGTTCTTTCAATTACCCTAATTGGAATGTTAGGGATAGAAAGCGATCCGATGGAAAGAAAAAAAAAAAAAAAAAGAAAACAAAAAAAAAACTCTAGCCAATTATTCAATGTTTTCAATGAGAAGGAACTAAATACAGATCCCAATGAATTCGTGAAATGCAAATCTTTTCTTTGGCCAAATTTCCGATTCGAAGATTTATTATGTATGAATCGCTATTGGTTTAATACCAATAATGGAAGTCGTTTCAGTATGTTAAGGATACGTATGTATCCAAAATCTAGAATTCGAAAATAGTGTATTTCCTATACCAACATAGGAATCAAGAAATTAGCAGAGTTCTTCAAATTGTCGTTAAAGACATTTTTCCTTAATACAGAAATGGATTATCTCCTGCTATCCAAATCAAATCTTCCATTTGATTTGGATAGAATAACAAAGTAGTATATCATA
>JAMFTS010005246.1:0-28101 GCA_028095005.1 Rhynchospora pubera | reverse complement strand
ACAATACGGCTTGAGAGACACAACAAGGTTATAATGAGGGTTAAAGATGACAAATACAATAACAAGAAAAATTCTTAAATTATCTATCCATAAACATAAATAATTTCATAATTTTAATGTCCAATTATTCCGTAAACATAAATATATAATTATATATTATGAAATTTAAACGTAGTCGAACACAACACGTCCAAAAAAAGACACGGTACGACACGACACGAAGCATGGCGTGTCCTTAGATGAGTCGTGTCCATCTCTTAGAATTTAGACATGATACTATACGACATGTGAAATATTTAGACATGATACGACACAACACGATAAATGATCTAGACACGACTTGTTTAACATGACATGACATGACACGGCATGTAGTCTATCAATCAATCTACATGAATACAATTCAAAAATATATTATGGGCTGCATGTGGCCTAGTAGCTCAGTGGTAAGAGCACTAGGCTGGCCTCCATGAAGTCAGTGGTTCAAGCCCCGCATGCACTTTTAATTTCAAAAAAAAATTTGGATGGCAAAAACCTCCTCTTTCTTAAACTCTCTAGAGTAACACATATATATATACTAGCATATACGCCCACTCAATGTGTGGGCAGACTTCAAACACAAAAAAAAATATATATTTAACATGAATATAGTTGATAATTGTATAAATTGTGCATGAGAAGAGTGCATACATAAGAAAGCTGTTGGCGGTATATATACAAAAAAAAAATGTTTCTTACATCCATCTTAAACCAGAGATACGTACCAATTCTGAAAGTATGTCTCACCAAAGAATCTATGGGAAGTACCGTACGAAAATAAATTGGGAAACACATAATCTTATAAGGACTTCTCATTTTCTTGTTATGGTAAAATTTCAGCATTTTACAGTTTTTGTATTTTTTTTAATTATTTTGCTGCCATGCATATCAAAATTTGTAGAACATATTATGTCATCGTAGATGTCTATAAATTTTTGTTATTATATCCAAATAATATAATTTGCACGAAACTATATTAACGGTGTGGCCTTTTTATCAGAAATTTTCATGCTACACCGATATAATTTGTAGTTTGAATTACTTATTTTCTCTTTTTGAATTTGACCTTAATTTAAATCATAAAAATTGTCAAGATTAATTAAAACAAGCATATGTCACTGAGTATTTTTGATGGGAAAAAAATTAAATCAATCTATCTTGTTTTTCTTAGTACCTAAACTTTTGAGCATTTTCAATTTAGATACATTTGCATCGTAAAATATCCATCTTAAATAGAATCTATCGGAAGTACCATACGAAAATAAATTGGGAAACACATAATCTTATAAAGGACTTTTATACTATGTTGGGTTTTCGGAAAGAGAATGGAAAGAAAAGAAAAATATAAAAGGGAAGGAAATGGAAATAAGATCGGATAGAAATTTATTTATATCTATCTGTATGGTTTATTAATGGAAATAGGATGGGCAGATATTTATTAAAAAATATTGTTATATTTTTTATGAACGGACATCAACACAATTTAACTTAAATTTAAAATAAACGACTAATTTTTTATTAGCAAGTGCATCTAATCCCCTGTGAATTAGAAACTTTATTGTACTTGTAAATTTAAGAGTGCAGATTTGCTGATGTATGTAAAATTCAATATTAGTGTTATTTCAGAAGTATAGCTGTGTTTATAGATTTTCATTAAGCTTATATATTTTTCGTTGATCTGTATTGTAAACTTGTTTTGTAGAACATTTTTTGGTACACTAAGCTTGTAAATATGTATCAACATTCTCAATCTTTTGATTACAGAATATACAAAAAAAATCTTTTATAAATGGAAAAAAATTTCCCCATATTAACTCCAACTGTGTAAAGAGTTATTTCTTTAATAAATGGTAAATTATTTTCCTTATTCAGTGTAGTTTCTCATTATATCCGCTTAATATTAATGCTCAGCGAATGTTAACAGGTCTAAGCGAAAGGTTTAACTCTTTTATCTCAACAGTAAATCTACACCACTGATCTGATCAAATCGTAAAAATAGACGGTTCATATTGCATTGGGTAAATAATTGTTTGCTCCTTTGGGTTCAAATTTTGGATAGACCTTTGGACTGGTGCTTTTATAAGTAGTAAAGATATATAGGTGGGATAAAGTGTCATAGATGGCAATGTCATAGATGTCTTTTTTGAGTCATTTTTTGAAGATCCGAAATTCAATCAGTCAATCCAAACCGTTCAAATTGATCTACATATTGAAATACAATTGGAGACTAAATTTTATAATTTTTTGAATTTTTTTGCTATTTATTTTGATATGTTCAAATTGGAGGGTCTGAAATACTCCAATTATAATGTTTTTTATAAATATCATAATAAATAGCAGAAAAATTCAAAAAAATGTAAAATTTGGTCTCCAAGGGTATTTTAATATGATGAACAACTTGAATTGTTCGAATTGAGCATTTGAATTTTGGATCTCGAAAAACGACTCTATGGCACGGGACCCTCTGTGCCATTTATGGCACATTAGCCATTCTCATATATATATATTATATATATATATATATATATATATATATATATATATATATATATATATATATATATATATATATATATATATATATATTTTGGAAACAAAGAGTAACGCATATCAGTGTTCTTGCAAGTTGCAACACTTGAAAGGGAGCATTCCTCTTTGTTTTGGTTGCCATTCAACACCGTTAGCAAAAGCGCCACAACAGTATCGGAGATGCAATTCTAAAAAGAAATGAATCTAGTGATCCTGAGTCCTGAATCTCTCCTGACTATGTGGCTTGAATGTTTCCTTATCGAATTAATTTGTGCCTTTACATATTGCATAATAGTTCAGGTTTAGATTAGAAGATGAATCTAGTGATCCACTGATCCTGAGTCCTGAATCTCCTGACTAGGGGCAGTTTTGTCCAAAATATTCAAAAATTAATTTTCTGAATCAATTTATTATTTAAATTAATGAAAAGAAGAATAAATATTTATACAAATGATGATTAGAGGGGTACGTAAATGAACAATATTAAAGAATGAGAGGGTATTTGGCTCTTTAAAGAAGATTTTTGAGGGGTATATAACTAATTGTCAATTATGGATATCTTTTACAAAGGCAATTTGAAAACAGAAAAGAGAAGTTTAACTTTTCCTATTCTTTTTCCGGAAAACAGAGAGTCGGATAACATTTTAGGGAAAAAAAAATTCACAAAATCGGGTATCTCTTCCTGACTTCCTGGCGTAGTTTTTGATGGACTTGCACGAAGCTTAATGCCAGATGTAGAATCGCATTAAGAACTAAATTGTACAAACTTCACATTTTATATTTATTTAAATTCATATAATTTGTACAATATTCATATTGTACAAATCATTTCCTTAACAATTCAATTAGCACTAAGAATTTCTAAAATAAATGAGTTTACAAAATTTATACGATATTATTCTAGTGTTCTATCAAATTTGCAAAATATTAACCATTGCAATTTTCTAACTCATTTGCTAAACTGTAAGATTTGAATGAAATTAAAATAGCTGTAAGATTTGAATCGAATTTCCATAAGAGAAAACACGTTTAAATCAAGCCATTTGCTATCCAGTCGACTACCAAAAAACTCTAGGAATCAAAAATCTAAGTTAAACAACAGTTTTTGATGAACAATTATAATTCGGACAATTAAACAATTGTTGCATGATAAACGCTCAAACAAAACAAAATCCTTGAAAAAGGAGAGAAAAAAAAATCACCAATCTCAATAACGAACGCAAATCTAAGAATTAAATTTTTTTGGGAATTCACTTCTCTTTTAAAAAAGAGGAAACGTATCTTTTTTTTTTTTAATGACTAACATATCATATAGGCTATAGTTGCTTATTGTGTACACAGTGCCAGCTCACTTATCACCACAAAGGCACAAACCGTTGACTAAACCCTGACAACCACATGTAATTATTCTCTCTTTTTTTTCTTTTTGGAACTTCCAAGGTTGGCAGGTTCAGTACAATTAATGCAATTAATGCCCCAACTCTAACTAAACAGTATACACCGTTCTCGGCTTAATGCAATCAATGTCTCTGTCGACATTGACGACTTTGCTAACGCCGTTACCATACCGTTTGGTTCTGTCATCAATCCATTCTCTCAAATCCTTGAGAACTCTATTCCTGTTCTCCTCTGATTCTCCTTGAATAAGCGAATGGTACATGCCTTCATACAAAACCAAGCTTTTATCTTCACTTGATGCCTTTTCATAGAACATCTTTGATCCCTCCGGGTCCGTGACACCGTCTTCGGTACCGTGCACCGTCAGAAACGGTGTCGTCACCTTCGGGAAACTCTCCCGGATGTACTCGCATATTCTCGCAAGCTCCCTCATGGTACCGACACGCGGAGGGCCCGTGTACCGACGTGGATTGGACGCGATTATACGGAGTCGATCGGGGTCACGTACCGACTTCCCAACCATCTTTTTGTCGGGCATCACTTGCCACGTGTCAGCCATGCCGAATAACAAACCGAAGAGGAAGAGTCTCAGTTTCGACGGCTTCATGTCTTCAGGCATCATGAAGAGCGGAGCCGTGAACATCAGCCCGGTCCAAGTGTTGGGTGGGGACCGCAAATACATCATCATCGTTGCGGCCCCACCCATCGATTCCCCAAATAAGAAAGCGGGCAAATCTGCGTAAACCGGGTCTTTGCGCACCGAGAGGAAATAGTGGAGAGATGCCCCAGCCACAGCCTCAAAATCACCCATGTAACACCGAAGCCCATCGGATCTGCCGTGGCCAATCATATCGGCACAGAACGCCGCGTAGCCCCAATTGGCGAAGGCTATGGCAATTGACTGGAACATCCATCCGGAATCAGATCCATAGCCATGAGTCAGATACACAGTGCCTTTGATGGGGAGATCTTCGCCGGTCTCTCGGTCAATCGGGTGGAAAGACTGGGTGAAGATACGTCCGTAAGGTGTTTGATGATATGCCTGTCGGTTTTTGACGCCTTGGGAGGTGTAGAACTCGGTCTCCTCCGGCTGGTCGCCCCAGTAAAATCGTGGCGCTTGTGGGACCTCCGTTCCCATGGCGTAGGAGAGTCGAGTCGAAGTTGAGATGTATGGGAGAGAAGATGGTAGTAGATTGCATGTGGGAAACAAGCTGGGTTTGGCAAGGAATGGAGCAAGTTATATAGAATAGAAATTGAAGGAGAAGATGCCAGGTGAAAGTTTCTCCAGTTTGAGCACAATGGTGATGATGTTTGCTGTAGAGAATTGAGGAGACATTCTGTTATAAATGGAGATATGTGAGGCTAATAAGTGGTATTCACCAACCATGGATTCCGGTTTCCGGTTTTTATGAAGGGGTCGGTGAAGAGTGGGTGGAGTGACGTGGCCCCACACGGCAGAAATCATTGGATTAGGCTTTAAGCACTCTTTGGGAACTATGTAAATTGAATTGACATTGAATCAAGGAAATTTCATGTCTTGACAACTGTTGTATTTTGGATAATAATGATGAATGTAGGCTTACACAAGACATTCAATAACACAAAAATGTGATGCGAGCTCTGTCAAGTATAAGTGATTGGATTATGGATGATGTAAAAGGTGGGTTTATGCAAAGAATAATGCATTTGATCTCCAACGTCTTTTTACCATGGACAAAATATTTAGAAAAATACGAATTCTGTATAATAATATTTTTTAACAAATATCTACTTATATAATATAATTCACACATTTGACAATATTTTTTGTTGGTGGTTGTTTTCTACACAAAGAATCTAGAAAAAAATAGAAAGATTAATAGTGAATATCTAAACGAAGTTAGTGAGGTCAACATCAATAAATAAATAAAAATTGACAAAATAAAAGCTTGTCCTCAAACCTCATGTAGAAGTTATGTTACTCTCTTTTTAATTAATATAAAAGGACGGAAACTATTTTCAACATAGAGCATCTCTCTTTTACTGTTTATTAGTAATTGGATTGTGACAACGGTGGTTGGCGAGAGGTTGGTGAAAAGAACCCTTGATTATCTTTTGAGATAACGCTATACAAAATGATGCGGTCCCAATTTCCAACCAACATATGAAACTTAATAGGGTGTCTTTTTTTAATGAAGAGTGTTTTTTTTCCCCCTCGGACTGTACATAATACTACATACTAGTACTCATTCCAAAATTTGACTTGTAAAAATACAGTTGTTTTTTTTTCTTGGGTGAAACTTGACCACGACCTCAAATTATATCGACTTGAATAAAGTTGCTAAAACAATTTTTAGTTAAAAGTTGAATGTACAGTGGTATTATTATGTTAGATACACCGTTGTGTATGTACCAATTGAATATAATTCGTCTCATACTCATTAGTCATAGAACTAAACAAATTAATGTTCATATAGGCACAATGACCAAAGTTAGCATGAGTTGAAAATTTTGGCACTTTACCTGAAAGTGGGTTGATAACTTCATATAAGCTTCCTTCTCTATGGCTGTGTTTGGATGGTGGGAAGTGGGAAGAAGGAATAAGGAATAAGGAATTTTTTTCAATAAATTTATTCCTAACCATCCAAACTCTTCACAAAAGTTACACACTTCCCAATAAATTTACCCCTTCCCAATAAATTTCTTCCCTTCTTCCTTCTTCCTACCTTATTCTCAACACATCCAAACGGAGCCTATCTATTTCATTTCAGCGTCTTTTGTGTCCAATAAATAAATACGACACAAAAGTAAGAACTTTTTTTTCCATTACGAAAGTAAAAAACAGAAACTTTTTGCATTACCTCTGTTAGGAAAAAAATAATAATAATAAAACCTCTATGCCCAAATGTGATGATGCCGTACGTAAGGCATCAAACGCGGGGCGCATGGAAAGAGCGTGCTATAATCTTCTCCACAACACAAGAAAAAAGAAAACTGATAAACTATTTAAAATCGATTTAAATATATTCTGAATTTCTGAGCACTCAAACGTAATCATGTTATAATTTGCTGGTCTCTAGGCCATCAAGAAATTTCCCTTACGTGGCATAAAAAATGTGCAATAAATAATTCTTTGGTGCCAAAATGTGACAAGTTCATTTGGTTCAAGTGGGATTCTCCAATACGTTAAAACTAGCAACTATTTTTATTGCACTTATTTAATTGACGCAAGGAAATTCTGATGATCTTTTCTGATGAGATAGTGAGCTTTTTTGAATTGAAAAGCACAGGTCAGGCCCAGTGCCTTTTGTATTAAAAATAGAAGTTCAAATACAAGCGAAGCCAGCAGCTTAATCTAAAAAAAAAAAAAAAAAGTAAAGAGTACCAGTAAGTAAGCCAGTAGATTAAAAGAAAAAAAAAAGAAGAAGAAGAAGAAAAAAAAAGAAAAAAAATTACGAACAACTGGCCATTTCCCTACTGAACTTCAAAGATTCTCCATTCTTTTAATATTTTGTAGCTACCGCCAAAGCTGGGGAGATAGTTTCTCTGAAAATCCTATTAAGATAGTAGCAGGTGATTGCCAACAACTGTTTGTGGACCATAGAGAGTTCTTTGGATAGCAATGCAACCTCACTTGTGGAGAAGGGGATGAAAGGAACTGATGCAAGGTTGACTAGTGGAAAAGAAAGGGCATGAGTTAGTGATGTGAAAGGCTGATTCACTGTCACTACAACAAAGACTGCATCTATTAACCATATGCATCCCTCTTTTTTGCAAATTATCAATTGTTGCCGGTCTGTTTTGAATGAGAAGCTAAAGAAAAGTTGCAACTTTAGATGAGATAGTGAGCTTTTGTAATATTATATATCATCAACGAATTTAAAGCATGATTTCGCTAATTGTCAAATTGTCCCCGTCGTTATCAGTTCTAATTGCTAACTAAATTGTTTGATCTAAGCTAATAAATGAGAGAACAAAATGGAAAGTATGGAATTATTGAACTGAAAGTAGTGAGCCATGCCCAATAGAGGGTCGATGACGACGAGGACGACGACGACGACGACAATAATAATAATAATAATAATAATAATAATAATACATATTTTAAGAAGCTTTTGAATACCAAATTACTAATCGAGGGAAAAATCAATAAACGTACTAGAACTAATGTCTAAATTAGTCCCTAATAAAGAAAAATAATAATAAAATTCACACCTGCTGGCATTCAGGGACGCACAATAAGAATAAAACCTCAACTTATGCTTATATGAAAACGTGCACCTTAAATCCTACTAATATGTTCTGAAAGGTCTTGATGTGTTGGCGCTAGTAAAAGGGACGTGTTGGGAAGAGCCATGTGATATTAGGAACATATTAACATGTGTAACGTGTTTAAATATCAAATTAAGAAAACAAAAGTAGTTTTAGTCAGGTGCTATTAATTTGATTGCTTACTGTCAAAAAGTTAGAAGTGACAAAATATAAACACTCATGTGACATGGTGCAGACTGACAAGTGAAAAATGAAAAATAACTTGTTCGGTTACTTTATTTAATAATATGACTCAGTTTTTTATATATAATAAGTTAAAAATCTTCCAATGACATATTTAATGGCATACATAATTAAATATATTTTTACGAATAACACTTGAGCCGAGTACCGTTTCAGGCATGATAAGGACGTATCAAGGAACAGTGCATGCTCAACCACAACTTGCCAATAGGAAACTGGAAATGCATTTCTACGCATTTTCAACTGGAAGTAGATAACAACTTGCCAATAGGAAACTGGAAATGCATTTCTACGCATTTTCAACTGGAAGTAGAAATGCCTATTAGAAAAGAAAAAAAGAAGCACATTTTGCTTGTAGAACATGATAACAAGAGTGGAAAAATATACCAAGAGGTTGCAAGTAGATGGCCTAACTACATCAAAGAGGCATTTAGGTAGAACATCAACATCTTGTCTTAAAAGTTGTCTGCACAAATTAGGAGTGTCGTACTAACGACAATAAATTTGGAGACATGCATAATAAAACGTCCGTATATTTATGGGCTCACATGTACTATTTCATATATGATAGAATCACAAAAGCCTGACAAACTTCACAAATATGTAGGCGCACCATCAAAATATGGCATGCCTCTTTGCTCGAGTTGCATCTCTCCCAATAAATTCAAACCCTGTTTAGCCCGACCCAATTTCCTTGCATGTAAAACTTGTTCTGAAACTACAGGAAGTCGGATTGTCTGGTATTCTTCCAGTGCTTTCTCCAAGCCCTCCAGTCCATTCCTCTCAAGGCATTTGCCAAGCACGTATGCATCCACCACCGACATGTTAGTGCTCCGCAGCCCGTGCGGGGTGGTCGGGTGGGCTGCATCTCCTATCAACACTATTTTGCCTTCCCATTGTAGACGTGGTAACGGGTCACTGTCGTAGATAATGTTAATGAAAGGATCGGTCGTCTCCTGCATGAGGCTGGCGAGTTGTGAAACCCACACCTTATCAGCTTCTTCATGCATGCTGTGTAGAGCATCTTTGCTCACTTTCATTGTGACTGAGGTTCCCTGTATACACTTTGTTTGCTTCGTTTAGTTCATATCGGGTGTGTTTGTTACACATTGGAATAGAATAGAATAAGAATTTGAATAAGAATTATCTCTCATTTCTCCTCTTATTCCGAATAAGAATCTAATTCCACCGTACAGGTGGTATTAGAATAAGGAGTTGAATAAGCCCTTATTCGGAATAAGACTTATTCAAAATGTGTTTGGTTTCATCCCGAATAAGCCTTATTCAAAATAAGCCCTATCCCGAATAAGCCTTATTCAAAATAAGGCTTATTAAACCAATTATTCAACCAAAACCAATTAATTTCAGAATAAGACTTATTCAAGAGGTCAAGAATCAGAGAATAATTAATTTCCCTCTAATCATCCTTGTTTGCGAAATACAAGAATTTCAATCTGTACTTTATATCCAGAACCAAGTTTTGACTTCTGAATGCAACGAATTTTCCTCAGTGCCGCCTTATGTGGAAATCTTAGAGAATTTGAGTAGCTAAGGCAGCGAAAGAGAAATAAAGAATGCAAAGAGTAAAGGGCACTCACCTCTGTTTTGGGCTCTGGTTGGTTCACGTACCAGATCCAATTGAGCCTTTTATCCTTCAGCTCATATAGTACAGCATGTGTATTACAGGCTAGATCAAAGTAGAGGCAGTTGCCAAGCTCGGGATATGCTTCTCTCATGCCTACAATTAAATCTGAGTTCTCTTTCCCAGAAAAGTCAAGCACACCCCTCCAAGCACAGTAGCCTGAATACCTACGTTTGAGTTATATTCTTAATTTTAAGTTATTTTCTATGTAAAAGGTCGCGGGTTCAAACATATAAGAAAAAAAGAAATCTAAAAATATCAACTGAAGTAAGAAAAAAAAAAAAAAAACAAGTAGAGGATATTCCCATGGGACATGTGGTAATTTGCAAGGATTATCAGGAAATATGCATAATTTCATCATTTGTGAATGTTATTATAATTTTTTATATTTTCCTACAGTAGACATGAAATTGCCCATTTTCTCTTAAACAAAGATATGAAAACCACAAACCGCAGTTAATCGGTTCCTAAATGTATGCCTTCAGGGGCAGGTGGGTCTAATAGTAAGAGATAATGGGTAATTTCATGTTTTATGGATGCAAGACATTTATGCCTCAGCTATGCACACCTTAATTTTAAATTTGGAAGGAAATTCTGGCGAATGGCTGACAAACATCCATCTGCAGCCACAAGTAAATCTCCCTCAATTTCTACAATTTCTCCTGTCTTAGCAACTCTACAAGTTACCCTGACAGTGGATTTATCCTTGTGGGTTTGAAAGGAGATGAACTGATGGCCCCACAATATTAGTCCAGGTGGCAAAGCCTCGTACAACAGGGAGTGGAGATCAGCCCAATGCGCCGCAAGAAAATTGAAATTTCCATCTCTTGTTACTGTTTTGCTTCTCTTGCACCCACTGTCAGTCATTATATTCTGATAAATACAAAGAATTCCAGTGCCTGAATTAATTTTCCAAAAACAAAACTCAGTGACAAATTTTGGCTAAAATTATGGTGTTGGGTTATTTTCTTTTTGTTCCAATTAGTTATTTGGCAAAATCTTTACAAGTACATATGGATTGGATATAGTATAGTAGTACAAGTACCAGGTCAAGGGAGAGGGGAAAGGTAGCCTGACGAAGCTGCGAATGAGAAATCCAACGGCCGAGAATCTCCTGAGATTGGGGATCGAGGCCTAGACCGGCGCCGGTGGGGCTGCGACTGCATGTGCGAGACGGCGTTGTTGACGGCGCCGTCGACTTCTCGATAACGGCGACATCCCACCTGGCGGAGACCAGCGCGTGCGCGCATGACAAACCAGCGATGCTTCCTCCAACTACTATCGCCTTTCCTCCTGTGCCTTCCATTTCGGCGTTACGATGATTTTTTTTTTGACGAATTTGTCCCTGTAAAACGTTTTTTTGCAATTATATCGCGTAGATTTCTCTCTTAAGTCTTTAACAATAGCTTCCGTATTCAATAGTACATTCATAATCGAAATTTTTTTCAAAATTTCACTTGGAGTCTCAGACTTTTGTCATTTTGTGGCACAAATTAGTGGTTACTCTCTCTTCTATTTTATTCTTAAATTTTCTTATTAATTTTTTTAACCTAGTAGAGCAATGATTCTTCCACCATTTTATTAAACTGAAAAGTGAAATCAGACCCATTATCTCAAGATGCAGATTGTTTAGAAATGAAATCATGTAGCGCGCCACCCTGACCGTTTGATCAAAATTTAATGGATAAGGAAGTTATGTGCAATGTGCATGTAACTTAAATTGATAGGTCCGTAAAAAATGAACCGTCCGATCAAGATCTAATGGTTCGTACGTGCGCTACGGCATGTGTAGCGCTACAGCAAATTCGGATTGGATTGTTTATTGTAACCCACCATCGAATCAATATACCATCACTTTCTATCACGAAACAATAGTTTTCGAACAAAAGAAAAATAAAATGCACCAGTTACATAAATTATTAACAACAAATAGAGTAAAAAAAATAATAACTATATAATCAGTCAATATTAGATACACATTATGTTAATTCAAATTGAAACGAAGTAGAATCCATCAGTCAGTGTAACATCAAACTTCTGCACACGGTGATACGACACTGACTATTGACACTAATAGGTCCATCCCAGCTTATTTTGTTGCATTTGTAGAGCAAAATTTCATTACATACTTTTACATTTTCATTCTTTGTCTTGAGTCAGGCAGCAATTGATGTACCTTAGATTCCAACATACTAATAATTAATCCCAATTTGTTTAACCTAACAACATACATAAGCACCGATTAAAACAAAATTAGAATTAATTTAAACTTTAAAGCATTTGGACATGTTTGAGAAATTGGACTTTAAATCATAAATTATCTTCATCAAAACTCAGAGTGATTAATTCCATAGTAATTTTGTAAAATCAAAATCATAATAGTCAAAAAACAATTGAACGACTAAGCAATTAGCAGCTCCGAAAGAAGGGGAAGAGAGACATAATAGGGCTGTCAATGGGTAGGATATGATACGGTAGAGATATTTTTCATACCCGTACCCGTTAAAAATTGACTTTACCCGTACCCTATCCTTACTCGTTAAGAATTAACGGTAAGGGTAAGGTAACGGTAGAAAATAAGTAATAATTTTAATAACTCAATGAAAAAATGGTTCAATAGAGATAAATAAATAATATCAAATAAATATATTAATAAAGTGCAACATTGAATAATACTTTAAGTATAATAAAATCATACAATATCTTCTCATGTTAATTGTCATAAAAATAAATTCCATAACTAATTACTAATTATATAATATTTTCTCAAACGACAACATAGAAGAAGGGATCTTCTGAAAAAATTTAGTATATATATATATATTTTTAATGTAGCCCATGAATGAACGACGTAGTGCATGAATGAAAATCAAACAAAAATAATTAAAATATCAATTGATTCTTACCATTATATCTTTTTCAATTTAATGTAGTATTATCTCAATCAAACTTTACAATTTAATTGCCTAATTTAATTATTAACATATCAATTGAATCTTACAAGGATGTCTTTTTTATTTAGTTTGTTAATAACATATTTATGAGGAAGGTTCTAATGCCAACATTTTGGTTGCCTCCAAATGCCAACATTTTGGTTGCCTCCAAATGCCAACATTCCACTATTTAGTTACTTTTTCAAAATTTAAAATAAAAATGTCAAATCCAAACCTCTCATCTTATTTAACTTAACAACCGATGCGTTTTCATATAAGTTTCGTAAATTTTAGAGTTAATTTGATACTCCATCAAGATATAGAAAAATAAACGAACCTTATAAATTATGATAGATTTATTCTAATACGTTCATATTTTAGGCTTTGATAGAGTATCAAATAAACTCTAAAATTTACAAAACTTATATGGAGATGCATCGGTTGTTAAATTAAATAAGATGAGCAGTTTGGATTTGACGTTGCTATTTAAGAAAAAGTAACTAAATAGTGGAATGTTGGCATTTGGGGGCAATAAAAATGTTGGCATTGGAACTCTACTCTTAATTGAATCTTACAATTATATATTTTTATCATGATAAAGATTTTAAACTATATATATATAACGGTATGAGTAATTAATGAATATGAAATAGTCTTATCCATATCTTTATCCAATAAATTAACGAAATTTTTTTTATCCATATCCATATTCAATAATTTAACGGGAAAAAATCTTACCCATACCGTCTTATCGAATACGATACGAATATAATAAACGGTTAAACCATTGGCAGCCCTATGTTTTATAATGGTTCTGATTATTCGGAGATTTCCAAGTAAGGTTGGGTGAATGTGAGAATGAGGGTATATGTGTCCAGGCTCCAGGTAAATATCGCGTGTTCATAGCAACCCCAAAAACTTTAGTTTTTGCGAATGGACTATTTTACCCTTCCTCCAAAAACTTCGCATTCGAATTTGTTTTTCAAATAATATGAAGTAAACTCTTTCAATTTATTTTGAAGTTTAAATATACACCAACATAATTCAATTTCGACCTAACGGCATTCAAACAAGATGCGTTGTCCATTGCCAAAAGACCAAAGGTCGTACTTTCATTGTTCTAATATATATATATAACAGTCTTGCTATACCGTGAGTTGGCAAATATCTATTTATTATTTGAGGTGCTCACCACTCGACTACAAAACTTTATTTAGTAAAAAAATAAAAGTAATAAATTATTGTGTCATTTTCAGTCAAACCTTAAAAAATCAAGTCATCCCCTTAATGTTTGATCGATTGAGTGGAAAATATTGAGCAAAAGGCAAAATGAAGGCGGCTCTTATGGCATGGTTTCTGCTCGTTCTTCTTATGCTCTCTTCTTGTACATTTTATCACGTCTATTGATATCGTTTTACTTTATCTTTTTTCGCTGAACGCTGATTGATATTTTCCGTTAAATAACAGAAAGATATTGTCTATTATTCAAGCCAAAAAAAGTTACCACACCATCAATTAATTAAATCATTAACCATCATCATCATCATTTTTTTAAGATAAATTAGAATCAAACCTCCTAATTTATTTTTAAATTAAATGTCTATACAGACCCTCCAGCCGAATTTCGAACATACAACCTTTCACTTAAGATGCGATCATCATTATTAGTTACAATTATAATTAGTTCTAATTATTAGTTGTCATTTAGGTATATCGATGGCAAATGCTAGCAACGGATTCACCTGCCACATTGCTCCTCCTGCTACTCACCCCTCAGTAGGTCCCTATAACGAGCAGTGCGAAGGCTCCGTTTGGATGGTGTGGAAATAAGATGAATAAGGAAAGAAGTATTGGGAAGTGTGTAATTTTATGAAGAGTTTGAATTGTATATAATAAATTTGGGAGTAGGAAGAAGCTATTCCCTTATTTTTGCACACAGACCTGATTAACGTGGTAAACGAACACGGAATGGGGTGTTCCGTTTACCGTTCCGTTAACGAAACGAAATGGATTTCGCTACCGTTTACCGTTCCACTTACTAAACGAAATGATTTCGCTAAACGGCATGTACAAAAAAACGTTAAAACACGTTAAACTGTTCCATTTCATGTTCCGTTTACCGTTTCATTAAGGAAACGAAACAAATATCTGTACCGTTTATCGTTTCGTTTCAGCAAACGGAACGGCATTACGTTTTTTTTGTTTCCGTTGGCAGGCCTACTTGCACCCATCCAAATGGAGCTGAAGAAAAGTGTGGACCCTACTGCAAGGAGTCTTCTGACAAAAGCAGTTGTGACCGTTGTCTTCGTCGTACCACAGGTTGCGTTGCTTTGAACTGTACAATGAATTAGTACTAGCGGGCTTTCGCGCGTTACGCGATCTATATATTTTTAATCTATCATTTGTTTGTGCAAATATTTGGAACAATATATAAGTGTTATAATAATATCGGGTTATAGAAAAGTATTTGATATAATAAGATAAATCAGTGCAAGAGCATTGCATAATAAATTTCATTTCATTTATTTGGATTGAATGACCTATAATATTTTAAAATTTGAAAAAAATGGCCAAAATCATAATATTTACTTAAAAAAATAAAATATGGTTCTAAAACCATAAAAATTATTTGACCATTCAAAATATAAAAGCTTTGGCATCAATAAATTGAATATAATATTTATAGCATCCATATAATTTACCTTGGATAATAAATCTATAAAAACGATGAAATGTTTTATGAGATAAAATAAATTTTTGCGCAATTCTTATATATGAAATTCATGCGAAATATTTTAAAACGTCGGATAATAGAAAACTTTATAGCAGTTAATTATCAGCAATTTTATGAGCATGCAAATAAAATTTGATGGAAATATAAATTTAATATAGCATCCAACAATCAAAATGACAAAAAAATTCTATAATTTATTAAAATGAATAACATAACATGAGTAAACGCATCTTGGCCTTAAAAGAACGACTATTTAGGAAGAGATTGGAACAATTTAAAGGCTAAAGATATATTTTTTAATTACATAAATAAAATAACATGAGAAAAAATATATTATTAAAATTTTGAAAGTGAGCGAATAAAAATCTGGCCGCACTTAGATTTTATCTAGTTTTATGATAATGTATATAAAATTTGATAAAAAAAAATAAACTCAAAAAAGCTCTCAACATAAAAATACAAAATAGTATTTTTTTTAAATCCATAGAACTTATCAAATAAATTAAATTATATTAAATTGTTGGACAGGTTTGCAGTGGAAAAAAAAAGGAAAATGAAAATAAAATAGCATGCTGATCAAATCGCACGTTGAGTAGATTAAACGATAAAAATGTAGATGCGTAAATAAACGTACACATTATTTATGGTTGATGTCTTCTGGACAAACTGTGACACCCCGTTGAATACCGTAACTGGACGGTACATGACGGAGCGCCCGCCGCGGATGCCAGCTGCACCCGCAAGGCTTAACTAAGTCTGATGGATGCCAGCTGCACCCGCAAGACTTAACTAAGTCTGACTTACAAATTAAACTTAATTATATACAATTATTATACATGTCAAATCTAAACTTAAAAAAAATATTATTTAAATATAATATAATTACTACAATAGTAGTTAACAGTCTGGTTCATATAGGTTGCTAACCATAATCCAATGGTCTGCTACTCGTCTCGCTGTCCAGCACTCGATTCGAAACCTGGAACCCACAACCAATTGTGAAAACAATGCAAAAGCAAAGAGTGAGATAAATAAATTTATCTCAGTGCGGTTTTTAGTTCCAGTCACACGAATCTCAATGATATATGTTCAGGAACTAACTACCGTACCAAGTTAAAATATTAATAATAAAATATACAAGCAATATATAAAAAAAAATCCGTTATCAAATGCAATCATTTATAAAACAGATGCAATGCAGAGGAGCACGGCTACTTATTCAATTTACAATTCAAATACAATTTAATATTTCAAAAGCCGACTCAAATCTGAACAACTATCTAATGCAAGTCTGGTAATCATAAGTCACGATCATAGATCAATCATACAGTTGTCCCTCCCCAAACTCAGGAGGATCAGGACCAATTTCAGATTTCAGATACAATTTAGACAAACAGATAATCAAAAGTACTACAAGTCGAGAACACTACCAGATCCGGAATATAAGCGCTTACTTCACGGTGTACAGCCAGGTCTGGGCGCGACCCAAACCCCCGTACAAAAGAAATGAGTGTCTATTCAATCGCACAAGCAGTACATATAACAATTTCAATTTCAGATTTCCAAGTGAAAACCATTCAATATGCATATAATAATAATAATAATAAACAAATGATAAATGTGCAAATATGTCTCATGGATATTCAACAATTTCAAATATGCAAATGCAAGCACTGTTCAGTCCTGAAAATGCAAATTAAAATTCGTGTGAAATCCGCAACTGTTAAACAAGCAAAGCAAGCAAGCAAAATACAGTCAAGTCGTATTGGTCGTCCCGTCTCTGACACTTGACCTCTCGATTTCTTCTATGTCCAGAGAACAATGTAATTCTCTTGTGCATCCCAATTGGGTACCAGCCCATTTAATCCTCCTTTCGATTCCATCACTTAATTAACTATGGTTTGGGATTATAAGCTATAATTCCAACGGGTTTTGTATTTTGGTGTAGAATTTTTATATGGATTCACACAATTTCTTCACTTTCGTGATATTCTCTTGGAACCGATTGTATGAGAATTGGTAAAATAAATGGAAGTGGTAAATTGATGTGCCCAAGGTGAACCGATTAAGAAGAATTATAAGCGGCGGTACCAACTAGATGTAGTGTTTTTCTAAATCTCCAAATGAGTATGGTGCACAATTAATTGTTTGGGAATAAACATAACACATGACAGGGGTCCCACTTGTCATTTACACATTTATGTAAAGACCTAACTTTTAAAATCACGTGGATTTGTGGATGGCATAATCTCTAAATTATTAGTCAAATGATGCACATGGCGCATGGACCCCATTGTCATACAATTGCTTTGAATTGGATAGCAGGACTTGACCAACTAGTCCAGGCGGGAGTGACGGTTGCCGGAAAATGCAAACAAAGAGAAGCTCCGTGACATTTAATTAAAAATAAAAATCCATTCCTTACAAACTGTCCATGAATTTCTATTATTTTCTTTTCTTACTTTCTAAAATGCAATAACACATTTGTTGCGTAATATAAATTATAAATAAAATCTGACCACCACGTCTAAAATAATTCAGAGAAAAACAAAAATTACTTTCAAACGAAATTTTTATAACACTAATAAAATTTTTCAAAATTTATTTAGTCAACTTTCACATAGTAAAGAAATATACATAGTGTAACACAAACTATATCCGTATGGCCGTTCATTTTTTTTTAAGGTAAAAAGCCCGTAGGCTATATGGCAGGTCATTTATTTGCGCATAGGTTTTAAGTATGTTTGGAAGTCCATAGAATAAGAATAAACTTTCTTGTTTGGCACCATTTAGAACAAGGAGAATAAGAATAAAATGAATTTTGTTCTTGTTCCAACAAAAACATATAACTAGAACAAGAACAAAAATAAGTTTGTTCTTGTTCTTGTTCTTATTCCACACTAAATATGTTTGGAAGTGGTATGGAACAAGAACAAAAATAAGAACAAGCTTGTTCTTGTTCTTATTTTAGTTCCATGTTTTTGTTAGAATAAGAACAAGGTTCATTTTATTCTTATTCTCCTTATTTTAAAGGATGCCAAACAAGAAATAGCTTATTTTTATTCTCTTGTTCTTATTCCATAGACTTTCAAAAAAATATATAGCTTGGCTTGGGGTTTCTTCCAATAGAAATGAATGGCATGTGAGTGGGTGTTAGATTTTTTATATCTAGGTGTGTTTGGATGGAGGAGAATAAAATTTGGATAAAAATAAGGATCAAATTCTTTATTCATGTGTAACCCAAACAACATGAGTGTGTTTGAATGAGCCGTGAATAAGGAATAAGAATAAGAAATTTCGGTATGCGTGCTTGTCCAAATTCCTTATTCTTATACCATGATTTTGTTAGTATAGGAATAAGGGCCCAAATTCCTTATTCTTGTGTTGTTTGGGTTGCACAAGAATAAGAATAAGCACGCATACCGAAATTTCTTATTCCTATTCCTTATTCACGGCTCATCGAAACACGTCCATAAGAATAAGGAATTTGAGTCCTTATTCTTATATACTAACAAAATCATGGTATAAGAACAAAAAATTTGGATAAGCACGCATCTTGAAATTCTTTATTCTTATTCCTTATCCAACCCCTGTAACATGTGTAGATCTCGTCGCCAGCTTTCCGGATTGTGCTCGATCGCCCCAAACGGACCTTCCTATCAAAAGTTAAGCATGTTTAATGTTCAAAATTTTTTAAAAAATTTATATTTTAATTATTTCCATATTATATATTTTTTGATTATATATGGCTAACATAAAATAAAAAAAAGGAGAGACTACAATGCAAAAGATAAGTTTGTAAAATTAAATAGTAAAAATACAGGGTCATCGGCGACTAATTATTCAAACAAAATGATATTATACACATGTTCAAAAAAAAAAATATTTGCAATTAAATGCATATAAAATATGTGTGATATATTTGTTATATCTATTTAATACATCTTTAATTGTAAATAAAATTTTCAGAATTTTGTAAATATGAAACATGCAGGGACCTTGTTGCAAAATATTATTTTTAATAAGTTAAATGTTGCGGCTTGAATGAAAAATATGAAAAACTAATAACACGTTTATAAAACGCGCTCGAACGCTCCGAACGCGTTTTATAAACGGGTACGAAGGTCTGACCAGCCTTTTGAGGCGTAACTGAAGCTCTCTCCTCTTACCCGTTTATAAAACGCGTTCGAAGCCTTCGAGCGCGTTTTATAAACGCGTAGGAAGGAGAGAGACTGTACGCTTTTATAAAACGCCTTCGAACTTTCTTCTTATTAAAAAAAATAATAATTCTTTCTATTAAATTTTTTTGCGTCTGAATTCCTATATAAAATAATTTCGGTTCTTTCCGGCTTCTCTAACTCTAAGTAGTTCAATATCCAAGATTATTGGCTCCGTTTGGATGGGCCGGAATTTGCAATTTCAGAAATTTTATATGCCAAATTTATTATAAACAATCTAAACTTTTCACAAAGTTACACACTTTTCAATAAATTTATTCTTAAAATTTGCAAATTTCCTAAATTCCTACCTATCCAAACGGGCCCATTATTTTTTTCCAGCAAATGGCTAAATTGCCAAGCTTAAAGATATTCCTTGTGTTTATTGTTTTACTCATTTGCTGTATATAGATGGGTGGCGTTCAATTTTCTATTTTTTTTTTGTGCGCATATTTTCAAGAATATTTATGAGGTACATGTTTATGTTGTATATATATCCCTTCGTTTTCTTACATAAATATTCCTTCGTTTTCTTAATTGGGATGTTTTAATCTATTTCAATTTTGAAAGATTTATTAATCAATGATTAGATGTGGTTAACTTATTTTTTATTATCTAATTTTACTTGTTTTGTTGATCAATTGATGAGAAGTAGTTAAACTTTAAATGTTTAAGTAATTCATTGATTCATTTGTGTTGACAATTAGTTATTGTTTCATCTAATTTTATTGTTTCTTGATTCTGGTAATCTCTCATTTGTGTTTAAGTTACTATCTCTAAGAGATCATCTTGTTTCGTTATGTATTTTTTTTTAAAACTTCATGATCTGATTGTTCATTATGTATTTTTACTATTTCTAATTGTTTAGTTCTTTAAGGGAGCATCTTGTTTCATTATATGTTAAGTTAGTATCCCTAAGGGATCATCTTGTTTCATTACACTGTTCTGTTCTCAAAGGGATCATCTTGTTTTAATATATGTTAAATTAGTACTTCTAAGGGATCATTTTGTTTCGATATATGACCATTGCAGAACTAAACCGTCATATTAACAAACTGAACACAAAACTCAATTTAACTCATCCCTTAACTAATCTAACTGAACACAAAAATCCGTCCATTTGATGACGTCTGCGCGCGACAAAAAAATTTAGAATTTTTTTCTTGTTTTGCAAAAAAATTGATGACGCCATCACGCGAAAATGATGACGTCAGTACGCCCAGACAGTCCATAATGGTTCAATTTCAGTCCTTAGTCCAATTAGATGGTTTGGATGGTAAATTAGTGGATGGTGTATATCACACCTGGGGTCGCAGGATCCTGGGTCGCTGGTTGGATGTTAGATGAGTGGATGGTGTATATCATTCCCGGTTATTTAATTTTATAAACAAAATGTGATGGGGCCCGAGTTGCCCTAGGCCCTAGGATGCATACGGACCGGAAGCCCAAGAAGAGGCCCAAATACGGCCTAGCCCATCGTACAAGCTTCCCTGGCCTACGGCGCGAGCCCCAGACGTCCGGGTCAAGATGACCCCGGGTACGGTTGGTACAACCTTGAGGCCTGACAAGATCAGAAGATTGTCGTGTAGATTAGTCTATAAATATAGCACCCCCTCCTCTAAGGAGGGGTTGACACTTTGACAAAATCCCTATGTAACTAGATTTGTACTAAGGAATTATGGAATGAAATCCTTTCACTAATTATAGCTTGTTTTCTCTTAATCTGTGCAAAACACCTCTTATTACTTGACACTTTACACTAGTTGGTCTCAAAATGTTTATGTGAAAGTGCTTTGTTTGGGGAAATCTTCTTCGAAAAATAGCTACTCTATTTGAAATCCTCAAGAATAAGCTCTTTTCATTTTCAATTTGAACTGAAATGCCAAAAGTTTAAAACTAAACATCAACTTAATTATCACATTAAACCTTTTGACATTTGTTCAATTATGTAATAATAAGAAACATGGAACCTCCATACTTCATAGGGACAATAAAAGAAAGTACCATAAATTACAATGGACTCGTATTTTTCCTTTAGAAACACCCACACTAAAAACAACACTATCTGACACTTAATAGCAAAACAGAGAAGAAAGTGTACAGGACCCAGCCGGTATAAGAAGACAAACTTTCATAGAATTTGCAGCTGGTGTTTTATAAATTTGAACAACTCATCCAATCTTGATTAAGAAGTTTCAGAATTGACGCGGGGAGGATAATTTCTTGGATATTCACTATAAAATGATTGGATGTTAATTTGGTGATATCACCTGAGGCTAGCCAATGATCAGTGCTACCATTAATTATTGGTTCAGGGTTGTCTAATCTTGATCGATCAGATGCAATGTTGTGGCAATGGAGCTTCACTTTTTTAAGCGTCCAGTCATGTAGCAAGTCATTTTTCTATTGAAAACAACCCGGATGATAATGCCACACCAAACACTGCTTAGCCACAGCTATAAGGAGCGTCCTTGGTGGAAACAATAGCTAGCATTAGACAACTTTACTTTTCTATGGTTTATTTCCATCAGTAGATGGAAGCCCTTCTGACAGGTCACAGCTTTAGTTTTTAGAGTGATGTAAGGTGCCTAGCGTTTGTATTTTTTTTAATGTTTTTTTCCTGTCAAAATTCTATTCATTCTGTTATTGGGTATAAAATTGCCAATGATAAGGGTATTTCAGTGTTCTTATTTATTATGCCATTTTTAAAAGGAAAAATTCTTGTTTGCTTGACATACCCTTGATTACAATAGTTGGTTGTTGTTTGCATACAATTGAAAGAACTGTCAGCTGTTAAGTTGCAAACATGAATGCTGCATCCAAAATGTGATAAATTATTTAAGGATGTGATTTTCAATTAGAACTTATCAATTGACCTATATATATTTGAAATGATTTGTTGAGATGTAGATTCACAAGATTGATTAGCTAACTAGAGACACGTCATTTCATTTTGCAGCTTTAAATGGTCATGCACTTTTGTATTACTTGTACTAGCTAATTATGTCTCAAGGGTAACTTACTACTCCTCTACTATCGGCTCCCGTGGTAAGGATAGGGACCTTTCTTCAATCCTTTATACTACTACTTCAAATCTGAAGAAAAATATATAAATGTTATCCGGGTTGAGCAAATAGTATAGATAGCACATTGTAGAAGACAGTAAGTAGACACTTTCCTGAGAGAGGCAGATTGCAGGCCAGAAGAATAGGAGTTTGTAGCGGAGTCGGTCGACTCGCCACTGTTATGGAAGAGACAGCTCACTAGATTAGTAAAGAAAAAAAAATTGCACCCCTTCCTCCACTAGTACATCTCAAAATAATGCTCACAATCTATTTGCCAGTTTGTTGGGTCTTTCCCATCAAAATGAGGAAATCAATTTTAGACAGTTGACTGACATGTCCACCAGTTCCATGCCCTTATTTTTCAATAGTTCTTACTGGTCTCTAATGCCCATCCATATTCTTCCTCATTCAAGTTGAGACTTTCTTCCCTGCCATTACAATAGAATTCCCTTCTAGTTCTAGGCTCTTTATCTGCCCCCCACCTTGGTCAACATTAGGTCATTAGCCCCACTAGTCTGATCTTTATCAAGCACTATAGCTCTCACATTCTACAGCTTGATGAAATTTTTTACCAACACTACTAAATCAGCAATTTTATCATATATTGCTTTGTTGGTATGCTCGACTTGATTAGTCACTAGGACAACCAACTTTCCCTCTATTATCTTATTTCTTTCCTCATTCCTCTTTAATCCATCCTCCTCCTACCTCTGATCGGTTTCATCTTGCCTAATACTAATCTCTTTTACTTCATTGGTTAATATCCCTAACTCATGTTGAGTTATAGGCCCAAATTGGGCCCGGCCCATTTTTTGCTTTCTCCCTTTATTTACTTCCTCCATCCTGTCGCTAGGTTTTGGGTGGTACTCGTGCTCTTCTTGGCTGCCGAAGACAGAGAGTGAGAGAGAGAATAGAGTGAGAGAGAGATAGAGTAGAGAGAGAGGTAGAGATAGAGAGAGAGAGTGATTGCTTGTTCTAGCAATTGAGACACTCTTGTACCTTCTTGTATTCTCTTGAGAGCCTCTTGGAAACTCTTGTAATCTCCTTGGTGAATAGTGAAATTTGTCGGTTCGTTGCCTCCCGGTGGAGTAGGCTCGGCCGAACCACTTTACTCTTGTGTTTTCTCTTCTCTGGTGCTTGTTGTGCCTCGATCTATACACGGTAACATCTTTCCTCTATTGGTGCTTGACGTTTGGTTGTATGCATTGGTTGTTTCCAATTTCTTGATTGTGTAGTTGTGGTACCGTACCGGGTTATTTCTCAACAAGTGGTATCAGAGCGACAGGTTCGTTGGTACGGTTTCAACTTGGGCAAAATATGGCAATGACAAACCCTAGTGTAGCATCCATATTTGGGATTGAGAAGTTTGATGGGAAACAAAATTTTGCATTGTGGCAAGGCACGGTTCGTGATGCCCTTGTGCTTCAGGGTTTAGATGATTCCTTGAGTGATACCAAACCAGCTGAGTTAGAGGATGATAAGTGGAAGACGTTGTGTGGTAAAGCCCTAAGTACAATCCGGTTTTGTTTGTCGAATGAGGTCAAAGCCCTGTTCATGGCCGAGACTTCTCCGAATGACTTGTGGAAGAAACTGGAGGAGATGTATCTGTCTAAGTCCTTGGCAAGTCGGACTGCTTTGAAGAAGCGGTTGTACCGACTTAGGATGGAGGAGGGTACGGACTTGAGGGTTCACCTTGGTGCGTTCAACACTTTGGTAAGAGATGTGCTCAATGCGGGTGGAAAGATCGAGGATGAGGATCAAGCTTGTTTGTTTATGGCATCCCTACCAAAGTCGTATGATGCTATTACGATGCCTTTGTTGGGGAAGAAGAGTGAGCTAACCATGGCGGAGGTGACTACCGTACTTTTGGATTCCGAGTCCTTGAGGAGGCGTGAGGAGGATGTGCCAGAATCCTTCAATGCGCTAGTGACTGTATCGGACCGGCGGCGACGGAAGAAATCCGGTCATGGGACATTCCATAAGTGCGGGAAGCCTGGTCACTTTCGACGCGACTGTCCCGAGTTACGACAGGTTAGTCCTTCTACACATGGATCTAGTCACACGGCGGTTGTGGTCGGTGATGTGGATGATATTTTCTTGTGTGTTGGTGAGGAGGATGTGACTGAGACTGTTGTTAGTGGGATGAGTGGCGGTAGCAGTGGTGCCTTGAGTAGGTGGGTGTTAGACTCTGGTAGCACATTCCATGTTTGTCCACGGAGGGATTGGTTCTATTCCTTGCGTGAGCAGTCCGGTGGCACTGTGACTCTGGCTGATGGGTCGGCTTTGTCGATCGTTGGAGTTGGCACAGTAAGATTTCGGATGTGGGATGGTGTGGTTCGTACGGTTACTGATGTTCGGTATGTGCCTGGTGTACGAAGGAGTCTTGTGTCACTCAGTGAGTTGGATTCACGCGGGTTTGAGTTCAGAATCCGTGATGGATTCATGGAGATACTTCGAGGTGATAGAGTTGTCATTCGAGGTGTTAGGCACGGTGGCCTCTATGAGGTGGTCGGTACGGTGGAGTCTGCGGCCACTGTCGTATCGGCCGGCACTATAGCTTGTGGAGCTGTAGGAGGTGACTATGTGGCCCATTGCAGTGGAGTTGCTGCGATGATTGAGGGCATGTCACACATTGCACAGCAGCCTGGATTAGGGCATGCTGGAGACGGTAGGCTTGACTGTCTTGGTTCTTCTGGTGGACGCCTTGATGCCGGTGGAGGCAGGCGGGGACATGTGGTTGCTGATTCCGCATGGTGCATTGGACCTGGGCGGCCACGGGCCGTGGACTCAGGTAGATGCGGTTAGTCTCTGGATTTAGAGACTTGTGGGAGGTGATGTGGTTACCGACAGATAGACTATTGGGCTGTGATGCTTGGCACTTGATTGTGTATGGAGCGAAGATTAAGGTGTATGCTTGTGAAGATCAAGGTGTATGCTTGTGAAAATCTACGTGTATGCTTGTGTTGCCAATTTGAGCCTACGGTGGAGATTTGTTGAGTTATAGGCCCGGCCCATTTTTTGCTTTCTCCCTTTATTTACTTCCTCCATCCTGTCGCTAGGTTTTGGGTGGTACTCGTGCTCTTCTTGGCTGCCGAAGACAGAGAGTGAGAGAGAGAATAGAGTGAGAGAGAGATAGAGTAGAGAGAGAGAGGTAGAGATAGAGAGAGAGAGTGATTGCTTGTTCTAGCAATTGAGACACTCTTGTACCTTCTTGTATTCTCTTGAGAGCCTCTTGGAAACTCTTGTAATCTCCTTGGTGAATAGTGAAATTTGTCGGTTCGTTGCCTCCCGGTGGAGTAGGCTCGGCCGAACCACTTTACTCTTGTGTTTTCTCTTCTCTGGTGCTTGTTGTGCCTCGATTTATACACGGTAACATCTTTCCTCTATTGGTGCTTGACGTTTGATTGTATGCATTGGTTGTTTCCAATTTCTTAATTGTGTAGTTGTGGTACCGTACCGGGTTATTTCTCAACAACTCAAACTCGATCTGAGTGTTATTTGCTCTTAAATTCTCCATGCTTGCACTCCTTGGTGGTTTGGTTATCCCATTCATTAGCACGCTACTCTCATAATTGATTGACACTCTAATACTAATTTGTCACAACCTTCTTCACTAAGAACGTTTTTACTAGACCAACGCAGCAAGGTTTCGCTCTCATTGCACTAACTTAATAGAAATTGAACTAAATTGATTTTAACAACATGAAATTCAATAAAAAAACGGAGCTAATAAGATGAGTGGCGGCTATTAGCCTTTACAAATAAAAGATACAAAAATTCTAAGAAAAAATAGGAAATAAAATTGATAAAAATAGGGAATAAGGTTTTTAATTAAACTTCAGATTATAGCTAACCCAAATTCTCTCTCTCTCTTCCTATCTTCCTACCTATACAACTTGGAATTAATCTAAGGTAAATAAAAGCTAAAACGTAATTACAACAGCATTGCGTGTTGTTTTCCTCCATAATTTTTCGATTATCCCCTTCTCTTTTCCTTAACGGGTTCTGTTTCCTCTGTGAGTCTAGGAAACTGAACCCTTCGTCTAAGTTAATTTTGTCCTTACCGCTGGTCCCACCTATTAGCGTAACAGCTCCTCCAATCCTTTGCCTCTCTTAGTTGGTTTTGACTTGGTCAACGATTTTAGTATTTAAACTCAATTGAGAACTTGAAGTTGTTGAGTGTTGACAGAGCATTCTAATATGTACTTTATCATTTCCACTATTTGTTGAGGCTTAGTTCTAAGATTTGGTGATAGCATGTATGTAACATGTTCAAACTTACTGGCATATACAATAGCATCAACACTAGCGGCAACAACTAGGGTCACATCAAACCGAGTAATATCCCCTTAATTTTAGCTAGTTAGTTACTAGTGAAGATCACGCACAAGAGATAAATGAAAAGACTCCTAATTTCGAATTAAAAGAGGGAGAATTGGCACATCAACAAGAATTATATATTGCCCTCTTAGTTTTGTACTTGAAATCGAAAATAGTTAGTAGAATTGACACATCAACAAGAATTATTGCCTTCTTAGTTTCGGCAAAAATGCAAATAACAAATCTAGTGAAAATTGGAAAGGATTGAAGAAGGAAACCGGCTGACACAATATAGCGATATTTTCGATTTTTTTTCCATTTTTCACTGATTTTTTCCGGTTGACGAAGAACTTTTTTTAATGTGGTTTCCTACCGAATCCTTACCCGGCACTCGATTTACCGAAATTTTTTTATAACCAATAGGTATTAAAAATATTGGTCTGAAAAAACATTTACAATTATTAGATATTTCATTATTAAAAACTATTGAACAAATATAATAAATCCTAACATAATTAATATCCTAACAAGCCTTAGGGAAAAAAAAGTTAAAACTCAATAACCTAAAACTTGGTACATTTTGCTCCAAGAATGAAAACATTTACTATTTTTTTTTTTTGAAAAAAAACAGCGTAAGAGGCTATTTTTTTTGTGAAATAAGAGGTCATTTATTTATAGAGAGAGGCATAGCACACTCTGTAAATTAGAGTTTATCTCTCTTTCGCGTCCA
>JAMFTS010005249.1:0-28104 GCA_028095005.1 Rhynchospora pubera | reverse complement strand
GAAACGCCAATATAATCAAATAGTTTGTCATGAAGATAATGCTATCAAACAAACAGTAGGTAAGATGATTTGAAAGTTCGATTTAATGGGAAATAAATTTAGTTCGAAGCTATGTTCTGGTTCGAAAAGAAATATATTCATTGACCCTGACCAGATTGGTATGAATCTCAAAAAGGTACTAATTGTGGTACCTACTCTTAATGCACTTGCAATTGAGACACTGAATGATTTTTTGAAAGATCATGCATTGTTGCGTTGAAAGCAGTAAATGACACAATGGATACTCTTGTAGAGCAACCAAAGAGGCCACAACATCATGTTCTTGATGAAGTCCTTCTCTAGCTCGCAAGGAGGCCCTTCTGAGATGTACCAGTAATCATGTTCTTGACGAATTCCATGTGGGACAGGAGCATTATAATTGTGCAGTAGTATTTGGTGATTTCGAACTTCCAGAGGGCAAAGTTGATGGTGATACCACGCTTACACTCGGCCTTGAGCTTGTCAAGAACCCATGCATACTTGAATGACCTCTTGTTCATCTCAGCAGCTTCCTTCTCAAAATGCTCAATCACACGCTTGTCAATGCCACCAAGTTTGTAGATAAGGTGACCAACGGTGGTGGATTTTCCTGAGTCGACATGGCCAATGACCACAAGAATGATTGTGAACCTTCTCCTTACCCATGGTGTGAAAGTTAAAGCTACAAGAAGGATATGAGCTTGTCAGGATTTAGGTTGAACTATAACAATAAGCTATCTACTATGAATCAATATTGTTAATTTACAAAATATGTTTCGTTTGAGAGCTAATTGTGTGAAAAATTATAATTAAATATAAACAGTTCATAGGGTTAAACATAGAAGTAAACTAAAACAAACATTGAGTATTAGATGCAACGATCTTAATAAATGTTTGAGGTGCTACAAATACCAATTGTTCTAAGCATAACTTTAGTAAGTTTAGTACCTCAAGATGGCATTAAAGACCATACGCCTCTTTCTATTTTCAATCCTTGCAACAGCCCCTGGGTGCTCCTCGCCACCACCTCATTCACAACCTCATCTCCATGACTTGTCCAGACTGTGTGAGGCCTGAGATCAAAGAAATCGTGATAAACATGTGAAAAAAGGTAAAAGAAAACTCTAATTCTCACCTAATGCTTAACATACAAATGAAAATCATCAAAAGGCCCTGCAAATGGCAGATTCCAATTATTGATGTGTAAAAGGTTCTTTTTTTGGTGAACAGCCAAAGGAGATGGTCAACCATAACCATTATCATTGGTGAAAAGCCAATGGAATGACCATTCATTTAGGTTAGTCAGAGAAGCAAAAGAAGCAAAAAAAAAAAAGCAAAAATAAGTTACTGGTCCAAAACGCCGTACCAGTATTGTACCAAGAGTGTTTTTTTAGAAAGTAGAAATTATTTACTCAAATAAAATTTGAAAATTATTTTTTTATACATACTGACCAGCGACTGGCAAGTGAAAAACAAAGAGAAAAAGTAAGAAAAAAAAAGAAAGAAACAGAACTGTCAGCAAACAAAGTTCAGCAATTCTTTAAAAATGCCATTGCTTCAGAAGAAAAAGAGAGAGCTGATGTTACCTGATTGCGTGTATTGCAGCGCAAAATTTATTCCCTTCTTAAAACAACTACAAATAATAATAATAAAACAAATTACTTAATTGCATATTACTTATAATGAAATAAAAACCTAACGCAAGCATGGCACAAAGTAAATGGTATGTGATAAGATGTAAGGATTTAGCCTGGACCCCTACTCTGGCTGGTCTGTACCTTTCTTTGAGATTAGTCAGATTCATTTGGATAAAGTTTGATATAGTTGTAGTGAACTAATAATTTAGGGGAGCCTAATTCCAAGTTTTTCACCTTTTGCTCAATGAAATAAGCAATGGTACGGTAACACCTATACCGTAACTACATGTAGCAACTGATCCAGTAATATGTACAAAATTAGACAAACAGAAGCACAATTACATATGTAACAGAAGAAAAATTGCACATCACCGTTCAAATTGATACTACGATTTGACACGATTCAGATCTGAACGATTCTTAGTTGGTTTTTCTAAAGAGGAGAAAAATCTTATAGATTACCTGCTTCGCTTGACATGTTAGAGATATGTCCTAGAAGCCAATTCATTAGGCTACTTCTATAGTTTATGTTATTGGTGATTTCAGATCATTTGTTCTTTGATTTAATCGTTGACAGTTCATTCAGGTTGAGGATCTGAATTATAGATCACTGTTATTCATTTAGTAGTAAATGACAACGATAAATCTAAAAGTCCATAATCTTGATAATTAACAAAGGACATTAATTATCAATAAGATTAGTATGCAAGTTAAGTGATGATTAAGTTCTATAAATCATAGGTTAAGAGTAACCAACTTAATTGCATATGTATAGGGTTTACCAAACGGTCCGGTCCGGTCCGGTCCGGTCCAAACCCCCATGGTCCACGAGTTATCACGGGCCACGGGTTCACGGGTTCACGGGTCCAAACGGGACGGGTTAGCACGGGCCACCTTTCAAACGTCGACCCAAACCCTTGGTAGACCCGGACCTATGTGAACCGGACGGGTAAAGGCGGGTCGGGCCGGGTTCGGTCCGGTCCGGTCCAAGTGGGTTTTTTCCAGATTTTTTTTTCTTTTTTCATTGTTTCAATATCAAAAATTTGTAAAATAAATTAATATAAATTCGCTAAAATATATTATATTTATAGTTCAAATAATTAAGTATAATTTTGTAGTCCATTTTTATTTTTTTAATTTAATTTGTAATTTTTAATATTATTTTTATTGTCGATGGTTTTCAAAATTGCATGACAAAAGATTATAAAACATAAATTATAAAAATTAGTTAAAATATATTAAGTCTAATAAAATAATTTGTAGTTTATTTAAAATTTATTTTATTCTAAAAACTTGATTTGTAATTTTTTTAATAATTGAACAAATTCAAACGGGTTTGGTTTGGTTTGGTTTTTTTTTTTTAAATGCCACGGTTCTCACGGGTTTGCACGGGTTTATGGTCCGGTCCGGGCCGGTCCACGGGTTAAGACGGGACGGATTTAGGTCGGGTTTATGCTAAATTGGCGACCCAAACCCGTGATAAACCCGACCCGGACCACCCCCCTCGGTCCATCACGGTTCTTCTACGGTCCGGGTCGGGTCGGGAAAAAGTCCGGTTCGGGTAAGGGTCGGGTTGGACCGGGCGGTCCAGTGGTAAACCCTACATATGTATATGTTATAGAACATAGTACAGGACTGGACCCCACGAAATAAATATATGGATTGTGTTACGTGTCATTATTTATTTCGTTATGATTTTGGTTCTAAGTTTGAGATGATTATCTTTTCCACATGAGGATAGATGCTATAAATCATGTCTACCGCTGATTCCTGATAAAGGCTGCTATACGGACTTGATTTAAGTATTTTTGAATTGTGCGTGGAAAAGCTAATTATCAAGAAAACCGTATGTCCCTCATTAATTCACTTAGTGAGTGACGATATCTGTTTGGGCCCCTTGATGGAGATAGATTGTTTGCTAGCAACTGATACAATTATCTCTAGATCAAGAAACGTATAATCTGCAAGAATGACACGTTCCTATCTTGGATTATACGATGATATCGTGTGACATAAGAATCAAAATAGAGAAACATAATTGTTCTCTTATGCAGGATTGAAATTTTGTAGCTGTACACTATTTATGCGAATTGGGAATCATAACGTGTTGCTAGATACCGCTTATGATTATTGGAATAAAATAGCGATTTAATTCCATGTCCAACATAGCATAAATCCTCAAAGGGTCACACAAAATAAGGTGTTTAACCACACATGCATTAATTGTTTATTTGCAACAATTGGTTTTGCAAAATATGATAAGTTGATTAATTAATCGTATACCGTCATGGACCGTTATGATTAATTAAGTCAAATAGATCATATCGAAATAATTAAATGCATTGACTAATTCCATATTAATTATTAAATAGTTAATAATTAATAATAATCAACACATTTAATAAAATGAGTTAATTGGGCCTTTAAATTAATTAGTTAATTTAATGCCCAATAGAAGGTGCAATTAAATGGAAGAGTAATGGGCTCAACTAAACTTGAGGCCCAACCCAACCAAGGGGTTGGTAGGTGCGGCTAGGGTAAGGGGCAATTTTGTCCATGTAATTTTGGATGAGAGCTAGTTGAGTGGCCTATATAAAGGGGTGTTCTTTGGGAGCAAACCCTAGCCTCCACACAACCTTTCTCTCTCCTCTTCCCTTGGCCGAACCTCACAAAAGGAGAAGAAAATTTCAGAATTTTCTATCCCTTTTCTCTCTTCTATACACTACCTAGCTCATGTGTTGAGCAAGCTTTTCACCTAAAATTGATTGGAGAATTAACTAGAAGAGGGAAAGCTTGGGAATTAGACTCACTTTTCCTAATTTCCAACGGGTTTGGTGTCGGTGGCGTGCTCTCCAAACACCTCATAATTGCGCGCCTCGAGTCCACTAAGGAATTAACCAAGAGAGGTATATTTCCAACTCTATTCTCTTGTGTTTGAATAGCTTTTGTGCTAGATCTTTATGTGTGTGATGTTTTGTTGGCTTAATTAACTTGTAATTAGCACTAAAATGAAAATTACACACTTCCTAACAGTGGTATCAGAGCACATGGTCGTACTTAAGCTATTTTGACACTTAATTAAGAGAAATTGGCTAATTAATGGATTAGTAGAGATGATGCGTTTGTTTGCTGTCTGGAAATGGTATTTTCTGTGTTGTTTCGCGTTTTTCGCTGTGATAAGTTCTCTGGAAGATCTTTCCATCTACATGAAAGTTGTAGATCTGTGGATTGTGATTCTTGTGGAGTAAGATTCACATTTTTCTGAATTAGTATAGATTTATTGTGAATAAAACGGCGACGGTGCGCAGAACCAGTTTCTGCTCGTACTGTCCTGTTTGAATGGCTTGAAAGATTTATATTTTGAATATAAGTACCAGTTTTCTATGGCTAGAATTAAAGAGGACTTGAAGCTCTTTCTGAGCATGTGTAAATTGTTGCATGACGCAGATTAATTTGTGGGTTTTCAAGTATGAAAAGGAAGATCTTGTCAGATCCAGTTTGTTGAACAAATCGATTGTTCTAATAAACTGTACTAACTGAGAACTCCTTCAAAAATTCTGTTTCAATGGAGTTGTTCTATCTTGAGTTAGGATTCCAGGAAAATTAATTTTATAATTTTTCGTGGATGTTTGGATCTTCAACTAGGTTAAAACCTTTCGATCAACAGTCTGTTCCAGTACAGGATTTGTTGATTCTTTAGCATGTAACTTAATATTATTGAACTTAACTTGGTTGTTTTCTTTTCATGGATGGATAGCCTATAGTCTAAACAAGTTTTTCTATGTATATTGTATATATAAAAACTGGACAGAAGGTGGTCTAATAGACTAAATGGTTGAGAGGATAAGCTGAAAATCTCATAACGGTGTTTCGTGCACTTGTAAGAGATTTGTCAATTTTGATTCTCCCAGATGGTTTAAGATCTCTTCTTGAAATTTTTACTGGTAATCACAATTATGATAAGGAGCTTAAGTAATTTATTTGAGAATTTTTGGAGACAAAAAACTGTTGATTTTGTTGGATTCCATTAGTTACATTTTTTTGTTAAATTACTGTTTTTCTAAGTATTCAAACTAGTTGAAATTAATTAGAAAACTCCTTGTTTGATCTCCTTTCAGTTATGGGATGTTGCAAGAACTTTCTAAATGAATTTAAACAATTTTGGTTGTTTAAAATTGAGAATTTGTACACGGAATTTACTTATAGCAAACGATACGCAAAGATGCTTGAAAATCGTTAATTAGAAACAAAGTGCTTGTATGTGCTAACTTTGTTTTGTAGGTGGATAGTGGGTTTAGTATGGCTCATGACTCAATGCCTTGTGGTTGTAATTGAATGCATGTGTGAATGTTTGTAAAGCGGCCTATGGTGCCATTAATTAATTAATTTGTTGATTAATTTTTTATGTAACTTGTGTGGCTTGCATGCCCCTAAGGCTAGGATGGGAATGTTGGAATTGTGTTCTAAAAGTTATCTTATGGTGATTACTTTTATATGTTATATTTATGAATTGGATGTTATTACATTTTGTTCCATGAGTTTATATTCGTATTTAGAAGTGTTCAAGAAGATGCTCTTGGTCTTGAACCGCAGAACTCTAAATAAAATGAATATATATCTCTAAAATGTTCACAGGTCTTGGATATTAGCAGGAACACTAATATGCCATACAAGACTGTCGTGTTGATTAAAAGTACGTTGTAGTTCTGTAAACGTTGATAAAGGATTATCATTTAATAACACGAGTATATGAAAAGTTTCATATATTGAACAGACCTAATTGATAAAAATATTATATGGATTGTGTTTGTGTCATTAATATTTTTATCGTGTCATTAATTCTAAGATTGATATGATATATTTTCACATAAGAAATATGCAACGTGATTATTACTTAAAGCCATTTGAAGCTTGTGGTGATAAAAGTAATAGTTCTTTGTATATAACTTGTGTAGGAGGAAAATATATATGTCAATAGCTAATTGCCACTCATGAATTGAGGAATGATATTATAAAGGGCCCCTTGGTAAAGTAAGATTATAAATGGATCCAATATAACTGAAGTGCAGTTATAATTATATAATCATACTTATTGGAGACCAAGAAAAGATTATAATACGAAGATGACACAGCCCTACTTTGTATAATAATCATAATATCATATGGCATGGAATAGACACAAGTAATGTTAATAACATTACTAGAAGGATCGTGTTTCGTAAAAGGATTTGCTAAACATCTATATTATTTGGGTAGCTGTAATGTATGCTAGAGTACCGCTTACAGTTTATGGAATAAAATATTTTATTCCATTGCCAACATAATATGGATCCTCAATATAGGTCACACCAACTGAATGGGAAACAAGAAATATATTTTCTATGTATAAGGTTTCATGTTGTATGAAACAAAGTGTACAAATAGAAAATTATATCACATGACGTGATTAACAAGCAAGGAATAAATTTATTAAGATGTGAATATTATGAGTATAATATGTGTTTCACATAATATAATAATATATGAATATTATTATAGAGTGCATAAATTTATTTAAAGCCCAAGCCCAATTATTTTAACAAATGAAGAGAGAAAGAAGGCTTTAAATTCGGGTCAGAATTTGAGCCAACTTTAAACTGACAATTAGTATAGCAAATGATAACCAAATTGGACAAATGATATATGAAAATTATAGCGCTGGAAGTGTAGAATCCAATGGTTCAAATTTCATGTCGTTTGGAGTTTCCTATAAAGAGTTATCATTGTTTTAGTGTTGAAACGTCAGAAATTAAAGTGTTGTTTTAATTTCTGATTAGTGGCTTTAATTGCTATACGAATTTGAAAGGTTTATTCTGATGTTTTAAAGGTAAAAACAGATCAGAAATTGTTAACACAAGTAAGTCTTCATGTGTTGAAGCTTTGGCTTTCTCATCCTCTAAATATTTGTTAAAATATTCTATCGATTAAGCAATCGATCAAGACACGGGTGGTGGAGCTAGGTGTTGACGGGGAGTTCGCTAGCACGGATTCAACTGTCATTCTTGTTTCGGATTCAAGGTGAACCGAAGAGGAATAAAACTTCATTAGAGACCATAGGTATGGGTCAACAATCCTTATTATAGGAATAGATATGATTGTGATGCAAATATAATATAGGAAAGTTAGCGATAATAAGAACGATCTTAGATGTTATCGGTTAATAAAATTTTTAAATTACCTGATTCGCATCATGAAATCCTTCAATTGGTATCAGAGCATTAGGTTCTTTATTATCGCTAATTAGGCTATTTTATTATGTAATTTTATTACATAAGTGCTTAGTTAATTGTTCTTTTGTGTTGCGGTTCTAAAATTCGAGCTGAATTTTTGTTACATGCTTTGCAATATTGTTATTAGATTATTGGTTAATTATTTTTGTAATTTTTAACATTCTTACTATTGTAAAAGAAGTTTAGAATAGGATAATTATATAGATCAAGGTTTTGGACAGATCTATGAGGTTAAACAAAAATAAGAAAAAAATAGCGCGTTGCTGGATTTTTCCAGCAGCAGTAGCAGTTTTTTTTGCTGAAATTAAAATAACGATTTCTCTCAAATGGATTATCGTATTTTGATGAAACCAGTTTCTAAATTTAGATATTGAAGTCTAGTTTTTAAATAATAAAACTTTCCTATACAAAAGTTTTACGGAATTTCGTCACAAAGGCAAAACAGCAACAGTGCGCAGTTTTTCTGTAACAAGAACAATAACGGTTTGAGTTTTCTTTTAAATGTTTAAAAGATTATTTTTTCAAACTATGGTGCAAATCGTAACAGAGAATTATAAATCATTTTTCTGAGATTTAAATGATTTAGAGAACCGCAATTGCATAAGAAATGGAAATTAACTAAAAGGTACAAAATAGTGCATCGGTATGCAATTCCTATTCTGATTTTATTTTGCAGGGAACCGAGTTTGTATGTCTCAATCCAATGCCTTGTGTGATGTAAATTTTGATGTGATGTGTTTGTTTGATTGTAAGCAAGTTTAATAAGTGTTTATTAATTAGGCACAAAAGGCAATTTATGTATAGGATGCCTTTATTTATTATTTACATCATTTGCATTGTGAGATGAGATGGGTTCCTAATACTTGCACTTAGCAAATTTTATTTTGAAAGGATTCATAATAAAGTTTGGGGCAGCATATTTATTTTATATGCAATTTTTCATCCAATGGTGCAAGGAGACAAAACGGTGGATGAAGAGAAGTGCAAGAGGCATACAAACTCACAAATGTTTTGTGATTGTGATATGTGATATGCTTTATGATTATATGTGAATGATATGTTAGGATAGGTATGGGTGTATGGAAACATGACCTACCAAACTATAGTCACATTTGAATTGTCCAATGAAAAATTAAGTATTTTTCCTTCTTATTTTATCCACTTTAAGCTAAAGATTATTAAGATGCATGAGTGTAATTTTTAATCTTTAGAAATCGTGGAATGTGTTCGGATATATTATCAGGCCATTGATAGGTGGATTAAATGTGAGGCATTTGATACATTTATTTTATGGAGATAATATAGCCAAGCATATTGACCAATAAAATAAGTTTGCTTAAAGAGTAGTCAAGATCTAGGCTTGAAGTCTCGGGAAAATCGTTTAGTAAGAAAAGTTTCTTAATAAACAACAAGAGTCATAAAGTTTAGAAAATTGCAAACGATTGCAAAAGTTTTCTAAAAGGTTATGATTAGTAAATGATTACTTACCTTGATTTTATATTTCGGATGAGTTCGATTTATTTATGATGGGATCTTGAATATACTGCATAATGGACAAATTTTAAATATGTAGTATGAAGTTTTACATAAATATTAACATGAAATCCTTTAATTTATTTTATAGAATGACAAACAATGTACTTATCCGATCCATACTCGAAAAGTTTCCGTTGGAGAATGATGGTTCTAATTTCCTTGATTGGGAATTGAAACTCCAACTTATCATCAGGTCGGAGGATCTTGTTGATGTATTGGAGGAAGATGCTCCAGTACTAGGTACAAATCCCTCTGATGAGGAAAAGACCAAATCTGAAAAGTACCGTAAGGACGAACTGAGCGTTCAAGGTCTCATGTTGGCAAGTATGGCTACTGAACTTACTAGAAAGTTCATAAACAATACTCCAAAAGAGATAATCGAACGTCTCTCCAAGATGTTTCTGGAGAATGCTCGTAAAGAGCGTTCAAAGATCACCTTAGCTTTCACAAGGTGTAACATGGCAGAAGGGTCTTCTGTCAACCAACATATGTTGAAAATGTTGGGTTACCTTGAGAAATTGGAGAAGCTAAATGCTCCAATGCATGCTGACTCTGCTGAGGATATAATCCTTGGTTCATTGCCTCCATCTTACAGAGATGTAGTCATGCATCTTCACTTGCGTGAAAAGGCAATGACCCTGGATGAGATCCATCAGACTTTGAAGCAAGCTGAGGCCGATATAAACAGACATAAGGGAGAGAAGAATGTTCTTGCGATCTCACAGAATGGCAAGAAAGTTCAAAAGGAAAAGGCAAAATGAAGATATCTAAAAATAACAAGGGGAATGGAGAAGCTCAAGCGAGCACCTCCAAAGACAAAAAGAAAAATTCGCCAACTCCGCAAACCGAGTGCTATTATTGTCATGAGTTGGGACATTTCAAGGCGAATTGTCCAAAGTACAAGGCTGACTTAAACTCAGGCAAAATAGAGCGGAAGCGTCCCAAGGTTCCGAAAGGTATCTATGTTATTGAGATTAATTTAACCACATCAATTCATGATTGGGTAATTGATACTGGATCATGTGCTCATATTTGTGCAAATATGCAGGCACTAATGAATAGAAGACATCTCAAGAGAGGATAAGTCATTTTGAAGGTGGGCAATGGTGTTAGTGTCTCGGCATTGGCCATTGGCTCAATAAATCTTCATTTATCTAGTGGTTTAATAATTAATTTGAATAATGTTTATTATGTTCCATCTATATGTAAGAACATTATATATGTGTCATGTTTGGACAAAGATGGTTATGTCTTTACCATTTCAAACTCGTGTTTGAGTATTGCAAAAGATGGAATTTTCTATGCAAATGCTACTGTTCATGATGGTTTATATTTGCTAGAAGTGAATGATAAACATGTTCTAAGTATCAATAACAAAAGACTCAAAGTATCTCATGAAAATAACACTCTCTTATGGCACTATCGTCTTGGTCATATAAATGAGAAACGCATTAAGAAGTTACATGATAGTAATCTTCTTGGTCTCATGGATTGCGATGCAATAGAGACATGTGAATCTTGTTTAGTTGGTAAAATGACTAAGAAACCATTCAAGAAGAAAGGTTCAAGGGCGAAAGACTTGTTGGAATTGATACATTCTGATGTATGTGGTCCAATGAGAACAAGTTCACGAGATGGTTTTAGGTACTTCATTACGTTCATAGATGACTGTAGTCGTTTTGGCTATGTTTATCTAATGAAGAACAAAAGTGAATCTTTTGACAAGTTCAAAGAATTCAAGAATGAAGTTGAAAATCAACTCAGTAAGAGAATTAAGATTTTACGAACTGATCGTGGTGGAGAATACTTGAGTAATGAATTTGGTACATATCTGAAAGAGTGTGGTATCGTACCACAATTGACTCCTCCAAGAACACCTCAGTGGAATGGTGTATCGGAAAGGAGAAACAGAACATTGCTTGATATGGTTCGATCAATGATGTGCCAAACAGAATTGCCTCTTTATTTTTGGGGACATGCATTGCTAACTGCAGCTTACACACTGAATATTGTTCCATCTAAATCTGTCGAGAAAACCCCATATGAGTTGTGGACAGGAAAAACTCCTGACTTGTCTTTTCTCAAGATTTGGGGTTGTGAGGCTTACATCAAACGATTGATGTCAACCAAACTAGAACCCCAAGCAGAAAAATGCTTCTTTATAGGTTATCCGAAAGAAACAAAATGATACTACTTTTGGCACAAGACAACAAATAGAATATTAGTTGAAAGGGGTGCAATTTTCTTAGAGAAAGAATTTCTCGAAAGAATCAAAAGTAGTGGGAGTAGTGTAATGCTTGAGGAAACTCAAGAAACACTACAAGACCTCGATCAGGTCATGGATGACAACCATGTAGATCGAAGTAGCCCAACATAGTTCCGACGGCTAGTGGGAGCATTAGTGTACAAGTTCCTCAACCTATTGAGGAAGAGGTTCACGAATCACCACATGGTGTTCAATCGAGTATTGAACTAATTCCACAAGAGATTGTGCAAAAGGTTCGAGGTACTCAAGATGAACATGAAGAGCCACAAGAACTAAGAAGGTCAACAAGATCTAGGAAGAAGCCTGATATGTATCTAGGACTTCATGAGATCTTGGTAATGGATATGGATGATCCAAAGACCTTTGAAGAAGCAATGAAAAGAGAAGACTCAAAATCATGGTATGAAGCCATGAAATCTGAAATGCAATCCATGTATGACAACCAAGTGTGGATCTTGGTAGATCTTCCTCAAGATAAGAAAGCTATTCAAAACAAATGGGTTTTCAAGAGGAAGATGGACATGGATGGAAACATGACAACATACAAGGCAAGGCTTGTAGCGAAAGGGTTTAGTCAAGTTCAAGGGATTGATTATGACGAAACTTTCTCGCCTGTTGCAATGTTTAAGTCAATTCGGATATTACTAGCCATTGCTGCATTTTATGATTATGAAATATGGCAAATGGATGTCAAAACAGCATTCCTTAATAGGAATTTGGAAGAGGATGTGTACATGGTACAACCTCCTGGTTTTGAAGATCCAAATAATGGCAGTAAAGTATGCAAACTTCAAAGGTCCATTTATGGATTGAAGCAAGCATCCAAGAGTTGGAACAAGCGCTTTGATGAAGAGGTTAAACGCCTTGGATTTATTCAAAGTAAGGAAGAACTTTGTGTATACAAGATGGTCAGTGGGATCTATGTACTTTTTTTTTTGGTCCTGTATGTCGATGACATACTATTGATAGGCAACTTTATTCCCTTAATGGAGCAAACAAAAATTTCATTGAAAGAGATTTTCTCAATGAAAGACTTGGGTGAAGCCCAATATATCTTAGGAATCAAGATATGCAGAGACAGGTCACGTAGACTCATTGGTTTAAGTCAACGTACATACATTGACAAAGTGTTGAAACGATTCAACATGGAAAATTCCAAGAAAGGGAATGTGCCAATGAGTCAAGGTGTAAAACTTAGCAAGTCTCAACGTGCTATGACACGTAAAGACATTGATACCATGAAGAATGTAGAATATGCTTCTGCAATTGGTTCTATCATGTATGCTATGGTTTGTACACGACCTGATGTCGCGTATGCTCTAAGTATGACAAGTCGTCATCAAGTCCATGCAGGTCCTGCACATTGGAGTGCAGTCAAGAATATCCTTAAGTATCTTAACAGAACTAAGGATAAATTTCTTGTGTATGGAGGGACAAGGGAACTCGTTGTAGAAGGCTACAGCGATGCGAGTTTTGCAACCGATTATGATGATAAAATTTTACAATATGGATATGTATTCATTTTGAATGGAAGCGCTGTTAGTTTGAAAAGATTCAAACATTTAGCAAACAGCTGACTCAAGCATCCAATCAGAATTGATGGTTGTTGCTAAAGCCAACAAAGTAAATGTTTGATCAAAAAAGTTCAATGAGGAACTTGACGTAGTTCACACTACAAGATCAAACATATGGATAGAAAGTACTTTGTCATTTGGGACTTCATAGAAGATGGTAAAGTAAAATTGTTAAAGGTGGACACGGATGGTAACACAGCAGATCCGCTAACAAAGTCTTTATCTCAAGCCAAAAGTGAAGTTCACTTTGATTCCATGGGTTTGAAAAACACATGGAGAGTGGATAGAGATAACAGAATGAGTCAAAAGGCAACCCTAGTTTCAAAGTTAATACATAAGAATGTATAAGAAGTAACTTTAAGAACAAGTGGGAGATTGTTGGAATTGTGTTCTAAAAGTTATCTTATGGTGATTACTTTTATATGTTATATTTATGAATTGGATGTTATTACATTTTGTTCCATGAGTTTATATTCGTATTTAGAAATGTTCAAGAAGATGCTCTTGGTCTTGAACCGCAGAACTCTAAATAAAATGAATATATATATCTCTAAAATGTTCACAGGTCTTGGATATTAGCAGGAACACTAATATGCCATACAAGACTGTCGTGTTGATTAAAAGTACGTTGTAGTTCTGTAAACGTTGATAAAGGATTATCATTTAATAACACGAGTATATGAAAAGTTTCATATATTGAACAGACCTAATTGATAAAAATATTATATGGATTGTGTTTGTGTCATTAATATTTTTATCGTGTCATTAATTCTAAGATTGATATGATATATTTTCACATAAGAAATATGCAACGTGATTATTACTTAAAGCCATTTGAAGCTTGTGGTGATAAAAGTAATAGTTCTTTGTATATAACTTGTGTAGGAGGAAAATATATATGTCAATAGCTAATTGCCACTCATGAATTGAGGAATGATATTATAAAGGGCCCCTTGGTAAAGTAAGATTATAAATGGATCCAATATAACTGAAGTGCAGTTATAATTATATAATCATACTTATTGGAGACCAAGAAAAGATTATAATACGAAGATGACACAGCCCTACTTTGTATAATAATCATAATATCATATGGCATGGAATAGACACAAGTAATGTTAATAACATTACTAGAAGGATCGTGTTTCGTAAAAGGATTTGCTAAACATCTATATTATTTGGGTAGCTGTAATGTATGCTAGAGTACCGCTTACAGTTTATGGAATAAAATATTTTATTCCATTGCCAACATAATATGGATCCTCAATATAGGTCACACCAACTGAATGGGAAACAAGAAATATATTTTCTATGTATAAGGTTTTATGTTGTATGAAACAAAGTGTACAAATAGAAAATTATATCACATGACGTGATTAACTAGCAAGGAATAAATTTATTAAGATGTGAATATTATGAGTATAATATGTGTTTCACATAATATAATAATATATGAATATTATTATAGAGTGCATAAATTTATTTAAAGCCCAAGTCCAATTATTTTAACAAATGAAGAGAGAAAGAAGGCTTTAAATTCGGGTCAGAATTTGAGCCAACTTTAAACTGACAATTAGTATAGCAAATGATAACCAAATTGGAAAATGATATATGAAAATTATAGCCCTGGAAGTGTAGAATTCAATGGTTCAAATTTCATGTCGTTTGGAGTTTCCTATAAAGAGTTATCATTGTTTTAGTGCTGAAACGTCAGAAATTAAAGTGCTGTTTTAATTTCTGATTAGTGGCTTTAATTGCTATACGAATTTGAAAGGTTTATTCTGATGTTTTAAAGGTAAAAACAGATCAGAAATTGTTAACACAAGTAAGTATTCATGTGTTGAAGCTTTGGCTTTCTCATCCTCTAAATATTTGTTAAAATATTCTATCGATTAAGCAATCGATCAAGACACGGGTGGTGGAGCTAGGTGTTGACGGGGAGTTCGCTAGCACGGATTCAACTGTCATTCTTGTTTCGGATTCAAGGTGAACCGAAGAGGAATAAAACTTCATTAGAGACCATAGGTATGGCTCAACAATCCTTATTATAGGAATAGATATGATTGTGATGCAAATATAATATAGGAAAGTTAGCGATAATAAGAACGATCTTAGATGTTATCGGTTAATAAAATTTTTAAATTACCCGATTCGCATCATGAAATCCTTCAGGGAATAGGATATTTTCACATGTATTTTGTTCCTTTATTTTATATAGGATTTAGATCCTTATAGAATTTAGTGGGAGGGACAAAGATTAGATTAGTTTTGCTCCATGTACGATGTGGCGAAACTAATGCAAGCGGGAGCCATACAAACCCACAACTATGAGATGCTTGTATGATTGCTTGTGATAGGTTAGGTATGGGTGTATGCTTACACGACCACCAAACAAGCGCCATGTTTTATTCGTCCCAAATAAAAAGGATTAAGTTAAAACCAATTCACTCTCCTTCTTTCTATCCCCTTCTAACGTCGTATGATCGTTCATTGATGTATTCTCGCCGACGCGGGACATCGTGATCCATCATCCGTGTCGGGGTGTAAATCGGATTTACTAGGAGCAAATGGAAAGAAGTGACTTAACAATGATTCAAATCGGATTGGTCATTGGAGTGAAGTTCGTTAATCGAACCAAGAGTCATAGGAATGTATGATTGGTTGGAGAACCTATTCCATGTTTGTTGATGTAATGTTGTGCCGACGCCGTCATTGCATTAATAAATAGTGGGAGTCTTGGAAATTCACTACATTTAGGGACATGATTTAATGTAGTGGAAGTTTTACTTAGTTAAAACAAAACTTAAAGCATAAACTAATTGACCTTAAACTTATGTATTGTTGTAGATGTCTTCCTCATCTTTTACGCTACGTTCTCTTCTCGAGAAGGAGAAACTCGCTTTTAACGGTGCCAATTTCTTGGATTGGCATCGCAACCTAAGGCTTGCCTTTAGGTATGAGAAATGAGAGTATCTCCTCACCACTCACATGCCATCGGCTCCAAAGGCAACGTCTTCCCAAGAGGAAAAGGATGCATTTGCGAAGCACGAAAATGAGGACATGGAGATGTCCGTCTTGATGGTGGCAATCATGGAATCCGAACTCCAAAAGGAGTTCATGGATAGTGGCTATGGAGTGTTCGACATGATCACTCGCATATCCAACATGTTCCAAACCAAGGCTCGCACCGAAAGGGCCCGTCTCATCAAGGCCGTCGCCAACACTCGCTTGGCTGAAGGTCATGAAGTCGGGCCACACGTCATGAAGATGGCGGGGTTGTTTCGGCAGCTTGAGAAGCTTGATACGCCCTTCCCCGGGGGGGCGATTCAAGACTTCATTCTCAATTCTCTCCCTCCAAACTTCACCGGTTTCGTTGTGAACTACCGGATGAACGGCATGGACAAGAGCATGGATGACATCCAAAACATGCTCATTGAGACGGAGGAGAGTCTTAAGAAAGAGAAGAGCCCAAAGGATGTTCTTGCAGTAAGTGGAAAGAGCAAGAAGATAAGAAAGCGTGGCCGCAAAGGCAAAGGCAAAGGCCCAGTGACGCCCCAAGGTCCGGCCAAGGGTGCTCCCGTGGGTTCTAAGAAGAAGAAGAACCCGACCACTTCCGAGACCGTTTGCTACTACTGTAGCAACAAGGGCCATTGGAAGAGAAAATGCCCAAGGTACCTAGCTGACAAGAAGGCGGGAACTGTCCAACCTTCTACCTCAGGTATATTTGTCATCGAAACCCTTCTCGCTACTTCTCACACAGATTGGGTATTCGATACTGGTTCGTGCGCTCACATTTGTCGAAATGTGCAGGTCCTAAAGAATAGAAGGCGGCTCGAGAAAGGCGAAGTTCAACTCCGCGTCGGTAACGACACGTGCGTCTCCGCTATGGCCGTTGGGAGCGTGGAACTAACTTTGCCTACTGGTTTTGTGTTGGAACTCAAGGATGTTTTTGTAGTTCCATGTATCACTCGAAACATTGTGTCCGTTTCTTGTTTGGACTTGGATGGATTTGATGTTGTAATAAAGAACAAGTGTTTGACTTTGTTTCGTAATGAAGTTCGTTTTTGTGATGCACATTTATTGAATGGTCTTTATGTGCTCGATTCGAATGGATTTGTTTTGAGTGTTGAAAATGACAAAAGAAAACGTAAGATTTCACATGAGAATGCGACTTTAATATGGCATTGCCGCTTAGGTCATATCAATGAGAAACGCATCAAGAGACTACAATCCGTTGGTCTCTTGGATCAATTCGCTTTCGAGTCAATTGACACTTGCGAATCTTGTTTGATGGGTAAAATGACCAAAGCGCCTTTTCCCAACAAAGGGATAAGGGCAAATGGATTGTTAGATCTCATACATACCGATGTGTGTGGACCTATGAGCATTTGTGCACGTGGAGGTTTCTCATACTTCGTCACGTTCACTGACGATTATAGTAGATACGGGTATATCTACTTGATGCGTCACAAATCTGAAATCTTTGACAAGTTCAAAGAGTTTAAGAGTGAAGTTGAGAACCAACTTGATCGAAAGATCAAGGCCTTACGATCCGATAGAGGTGGTGAGTACTTGAGCCATGAATTTGGCGATTATCTAAAGGAGTGTGGAATCATTCCACAACTCACTCCACCAGGAACACCACAATGGAATGGTGTGTCCGAAAGGAGGAATCGAACTTTGCTAGACATGGTTCGATCGATGATGAGCCAAACTGATTTGCCTATGTCCTTCTGGGGTTATGCAATTGAAACCGCAGCTTTTACTTTGAACCGTGTTCCGTCAAAGTCCGTTGAGAAAACACCCTATGAGCTATGATTTGGTTCGAAACCTAGCATGATGTTTCTCAAGATTTGGGGTTGTGAAACTTATGTGAAAAGGCTAGTGAGCGATAAGCTTGGATCCAAATCGGACAAATGTCATTTCGTAGGATACCCTAAGGAAACGAAGGGTTACTACTTCTATAACCGTGTCGAGAACAAAATAGTTGTTGCAAGACATGCGGAATTCTTGGAAAAGGAGTTTATCTCAAGAAGAAGTAGTGGGAGCAACGTGGTTATTGAAGAAATTCAAGAACCACAACAACAAAACATACCTCAAGTAGGTAATGTGATTGTTCCAAATGTAGTGCCAAATGAGGTTGCACCGAATGAGATTGTAGTCGAACCTATTCCTCAAGTTGTTGTGGAAGAAGAGGTTCAAGAACAAGCTCCCTCAAATGAATACTCAAACATATCGCGTGTCGATGATGTTGAGGATGCACCTATACTTGATGTTCAAGAACAAAGTCCACAAACCGTTGTGGAACAAGTTCAAGAACCTCAAGCATCTACCCTACGAAGATCGGCAAGGCCAAGTCGTCCACCTATAAGATATTTAGGTTTGCACGACGTTCTCGTCATGGAGAACGATGAGCCATTGACCATTGATGACATGAAAAGAAAACCCGACTCTAAGGAATGGCTTAAAGCCATGGAATCCGAAATGCAATCCATGTATGACAACAAGGTATGGACCTTGGTTGATCTTCCCAACGGAGTAAAACCCGTTGAGAACAAATGGATCTTTAAAAGAAAGGTCGACATGGATGGCAACTTGACCATTTACAAAGCACGACTCGTAGCGAAAGGTTACAAACAAGTTCATGGTATTGACTATGAAGAAACCTTCTCGCCCGTCGTTATGTTCAAGTCAATTCGGATCATGTTAGCAATTGTCGCATTTTATGATTATGAAATATGACAAATGGATGTCAAAACCGCCTTCCTAAATGGAAATTTGGAAGAGGATGTGTATATGACACAACCCGAGTGTTTTGTGGATCCAAAGAATGCTAACAAGGTATGCAAACTTCAAAGGTCCATTTATGGATTGAAGAAAGCATCGAGGAGTTGGAACAAACGCTTTGATGAAGAAGTCAAGAAATTGAACTTCGTTCAAAGCGAAAAGGAACCTTGTGTTTACAAGAGGATCAGTGGGAGCGTGGTTGTGTTTCTTGTTCTATATGTTGATGATATCCTCTTGATCGGGAATGATATCCCCGAGTTGAATGCAGTTAAGGATTCATTGAAGAAGGTGTTCTCAATGAAAGATTTGGGCGAAGCCGCCTATATCCTAGGAATCAAGATCTATAGAGATAGATCGAGAAGGATGTTAGTTTTGAGCCAAGATGCATATATTGACAAAGTGTTGAACAAACACAACATGGCAAATTCCAAAAAGGGATTCTTGCCTATGTCACATGGCATTTTCTTGAGCAAGTCTCAAAGTCCGACCAATGATACAGATCGTGAATACATGAAGAAATTCCAGTATCCATCTGTGGTCGGATCGATTATGTATGCCATGCTATGCACTCGTCCTGATGTGGCACATCCGATTAGCGTGACTAGTCGATTCCAAGCCAATCCTGGCATGGCACATTGGACTGCAGTCAAGAATATCCTCAAATATCTCAAGAGAACAAAGGATAGCATTCTCGTATATGGTGGAGACCAAGAGCTCGTTGTAAGTGGTTACACCGATGCTAATTTCCAAACCGATCGAGATGATTCAAAATCACAGTCCGGCTTTGTATTTCTGCTCAATGGTGGTGCCGTGAGTTGGAAGAGTTCCAAGCAAGATACTACGGCCGATTCCGTCACCGAAGCAGAATACTTAGCAGTTGGTGAAGCAGCGAAAGAAGGTGTATGGATCAAGGAGTTCTTGACCGAGCTAGAGGTGGTTCCAAGCATCTCGAGTCCAGTGGATATCTACTGCGACAACACGGGAGCCATAGCTCAGTCCAAGGAGCCTAGGTCTCACCAAAAGACTAGGCACATCCTACGACGATTCCATCTCATCCGTCAGTTGATCAATGATGGATGGGTCAAGGTCAAGAAGGTGGACGGTGCCGCGAACACAGCGGACCCTCTGACAAAGCCTTTATCTCGAGCCGCACATGAGTTGCATGTTGCATCCATGGGGATTAGGCGTATGCCTGAGTGGCTTTGAGTTGTATCTTTTATTACTAGGCTTTAGTATGAGACATGTATATTTTGGATATTACATTGAGTACTATGCACTTGTTAGAAGTCACCATTGATTGACTCTAGGCCAAGTGGGAGATTGTTAGAGATATGTCCTAGAAGCCAATTCATTAGGCTACTTCTATAGTTTATGTTATTGGTGATTTCAGATCATTTGTTCTTTGATTTAATCGTTGACAGTTCATTCAGGTTGAGGATCTGAATTATAGATCACTGTTATTCATTTAGTAGTAAATGACAACGATAAATCTAAAAGTCCATAATCTTGATAATTAACAAAGGACATTAATTATCAATAAGATTAGTATGCAAGTTAAGTGATGATTAAGTTCTATAAATCATAGGTTAAGAGTAACCAACTTAATTGCATATGTATATGTTATAGAACATAGTACAGGACTGGACCCCACGAAATAAATATATGGATTGTGTTACGTGTCATTATTTATTTCGTTATGATTTTGATTCTAAGTTTGAGATGATTATCTTTTCCACATGAGGATAGATGCTATAAATCATGTCTACCGCTGATTCCTGATAAAGGCTGCTATACGGACTTGATTTAAGTATTCTTGAATTGTGCGGGGAAAAGCTAATTATCAAGAAAACCGTATGTCCCTCATTAATTCACTTAGTGAGTGACGATATCTGTTTGGGCCCCTTGATGGAGATAGATTGTTTGCTAGCAACTGATACAATTATCTCTAGATCAAGAAACGTATAATCTGCAAGAATGACACGTTCCTATCTTGGATTATACGATGATATCGTGTGACATAAGAATCAAAATAGAGAAACATAATTGTTCTCTTATGCAGGATTGAAATTTTGTAGTTGTACACTATTTATGCGAATTGGGAATCATAACGTGTTGCTAGATACCGCTTATGTTTATTGGAATAAAATAGCGATTTAATTCCATGTCCAACATAGCATAAATCCTCAAAGGGTCACACAAAATAAGGTGTTTAACCACACATGCATTAATTGTTTATTTGCAACAATTGGTTTTGCAAAATATGATAAGTTGATTAATTAATCGTATACCGTCATGGACCGTTATGATTAATTAAGTCAAATAGATCATATCGAAATAATTAAATGCATTGACTAATTCCATATTAATTATTAAATAGTTAATAATTAATAATAATCAACACATTTAATAAAATGAGCTAATTGGGCCTTTAAATTAATTAGTTAATTTAATGCCCAATAGAAGGTGCAATTAAATGGAAGAGTAATGGGCTCAACTAAACTTGAGGCCCAACCCAACCAAGGGGTTGGTAGGTGCGGCTAGGGTAAGGGGCAATTTTGTCCATGTAATTTTGGATGAGAGCTAGTTGAGTGGCCTATATAAAGGGGTGTTCTTTGGGAGCAAACCCTAGCCTCCACACAACCTTTCTCTCTCCTCTTCCCTTGGCCGAACCTCACAAAAGGAGAAGAAAATTTCAGAATTTTCTATCCCTTTTCTCTCTTCTATACACTACCTAGCGCATGTGTTGAGCAAGCTTTCCACCTAAAATTGATTGGAGAATTAACTAGAAGAGGGAAAGCTTGGGAATTAGACTCACTTCTCCTAATTACTAGCATAATTAGTTGAAAAGGTGGTTAATTCCTTAGTGGACTCGAGGTGCGCAATTAGGAGGTGTTTGGAGAGCACGCCACCGACACCAAACCCGTTGGAACAAGCCTCTTGGTTGCGATACCAAGAGAGGTATATTTCCAACTCTATTCTCTTGTGTTTGAATAGCTTTTGTGCTAGATCTTTATGTGTGTGATGTTTTGTTGGCTTAATTAACTTGTAATTAGCACTAAAATGAAAATTACACACTTCCTAACATGACAAACTCGGACAGGGGAAGGAGGGTTAGAGGAGTCCAAGGGTTGCTTCCAGAGTTGGGATCAGCAACGCCAGACTATTAGCATCCAGAGTTGGGATGGTTCCACGAATAACAGCATCCCGACAAGAAACATAACTAAACAAATAGTTATTCCGTATAAAAAACATGTATTGAACTTGTTTGCTTTATTGGTAAATTTCTTCACTTTATAATGTCATCCACGGAAAAATTCAAGGATTAGGCATGCTATCCTTTGAAAAGTTTCCAGATAAAAGAGCAATAATTATTGAAAAACAGCAAGCCAAAATCTGACTGCTATAGGATATTAAGGTATGGCATGTGATGATAAAGATGAGAAGGTCAGATCCACTCTATGGGTCAGTTGCATGCATCAACCAGAATTTCAACCGATTTAGTGAGGAATTGTTTTACACAAATCTCAATTAATAGAGTTTAAAGTAAAAAATGAACCTGAATACATGTATTGCAGTAATAGTTCTTCCCTCTTTGAATTTTCCTGAAAACAACAAACACCCAATAACTTCAAACTATTTCATTTCAAAGGAAAATTGAAATTGTTCTTTTGGTTTAGCGACTGGTAAAAAGATCTCGATCTTCTACGCATACAAACAATATCAAATATACTTCTGAACTATTCAGTTGTACAGCCGACTTGAACTTCTATGCAAGAATTAGAAATCTATGTATTTTATCACACAATACAATTACCAGTAAATGAAGGAAGAAAGAATCAGAAGCTTGTTGCTTTTATTTTATTTCAACAAATACATTTTCACCAGATTTCTTCAATTGGTCACCGAATTTTACTCTCAATAATTAAGCACAAATGCTTATTAATTCCTATTCGGTGAAATATATATATTCTTGTATTGTACAAAATTTCTTATTTAAAATAGTACAAAAAAGTACAATTTGCATAACACTTCAGAGTAACTTTCTAAAACCAATCTAAGCAAAAGAAATTACAACCGAGATGAGAAAGCATCACCTGAATGAACCTAGCACGCATAAGACACCAGCAGATAAAAGCACAGGACAACCAACCCAAATCTGAAATAGCCAAACCAGAATTGCAGAAACACAAAGAAAATCAGCCCAAGACACTGTTGTCTCGCACTTTTTCCGGTCCGACCACGGAAGATCAGATAGTCCTCTATGGGGCGAAGAAAATGCGGATCAGATACCCCTCGAGCATCTTGAGACCCGTCGTTATTGCCCATTCCAAACGAGCGAAGGGCACTAATGCGGTTCCAAGTACCTCGAGAGTTGATTGTTTGTCGTAGGTCCTTTTTTTTCCAGTAGGCGCAAGCCCCTACTGTTAATTACCTCCGGACTCAGTTACGAACTGAGCTAAGAGCACCTCTAGATCGGGATAATCAAAGTTTAGATGCAGTAAGTGGATGAAGTCCATTTTAAAAGGATTGTGTCTTGATAGGGAGTTTCGGGGTGAAAAGCATTGCAGAAGGGCAACTATTTTAACAAAACCATGCAAACATGAATAATGCGATTTAATTCTTTAGTTTCACATTTTAAGACATTTAGGTTGTTTTTACTTTACTGTGTCAGACTTAGTGCTGTTACAGAGAATTTTGAGTTCGACACTAGGAAATTTAGTATCCTAGGTCAATCCTCAATCGTTTGGGGATTTAGAGATTTTGAGATTTCGTTCAAGTCTTGAGCACAGATGTGCTGTGCCTTCTCTTGACATGAACTTGGGTGATAGCCACTGATTGACTTTTCTTCTGGTCATCTGGGCATCAGGTTTCAGTCTGCTTCTGGCCAAACGTGCTGTGAACTTGTAAAAACAGACCGTTAGATTTGAGTCCAACGCTAGAAAATAGGGTATTCTAGGTCAGTTCTCAATCGTTTGGGGAACTTAGGGATTTTTGAGATTTTCGTTCAAGTCGCGAGTACAGATGAGCTATGCCTTCTCTTGACCGGAACTCTAGCGATAATTCAGAATTGACTTTTCCTTTTTCTCAATCTGAACATCGGGAGGGTGTCTCCTTCAGGACGAAACGCGATGCAGTCTTGAAGGGACGAACTTTTGACTTTTAAGACTTTATGTCACTTTAGACTTTGTGTCTTTTGGTTCACTTTTAGGCTTTGTGTTATTTTGACTTTGTGTCACTTTGACTTTGTGTCACTTTGACTTTGTGTCACTTTGACTTTGTGTCACTTTGACTTTGTGTCACTTTGACTTTGTGTCACTTTCAGGTTTGGGCTTTTAATTTTTACTTTAGGATTTTGGACTTTTGAGTTTAGACTTTTAAACTTGCACTCTTGAGTTAGCACTTTTGGATTCTAACTTTTGAGTTTAACTTTTAGTTTCTTGATATTTTTGGGTTTGGTTTAAAGTTTGAGCTTCTGCATTTTGGCGTTCTGGACTTTGAGTTGGACTTTTAGTTGTGACTCTTGAGTTTTAGATTTTCAATGTTTGGTTGGAAATTTGGAGTTTGGACTTTTAAGTTTGTACTTTTAACTTTCTATTATTATTTTTTTTTTTACCTTCTTAGTGATATACATATACTTAGTTTATTTTGATTTTGTTTGCGGGTCTTAATGCTTGACTATGCCTGTTGTTCAGAACAAGGAATGTCAGGTGTACCTGCTGTCCAGAACATAAAATGTTCAAATGTACCTGCCGTCCAGAACATGAATGTACCTGCTGTCAAGAACATAAACTGTTCAAATGTACCTGCTGTCCAGAACACAGAATATTCAAAATGGTTTTCTTTTGCTTTATTATATATTTTTTTTTAACCATATAAATATAAGTTTATTATTATTATTATTGTTATTATTATTATTTATCTATATATTTTTTGTTTATGGTCATCCCTTCATTCTTTTAATTTTGAAATATTTTATACTTTGGTGTTTTATCATGATATGACGCATCAAAATATTCTCCATATTTTTCTTGACATTTTGATACTTTATGAGAGTTTTTCTGATAATCTAGCTATTTTTAGTGCATTTTTGAAATTTTCTGTCTCACGGGATTTTCTGACTGGTTGAGATTTTGGTGCTTCGTGTTATGTCTGTCAGGGATTCGTTTCATGTTGGACGTCGCAGAGGATCAGGAGGAGACATTAGGAGGCGGGACTTGATCAAGCCGTTTGGTTCATGTTCGAGCCTGTGCACCGAATGAGTCGGGGTTAAGCCTGAACTCGATCTGCTGGTTTCGCGTGTTGGTGTTGGCTTCTTCAGACACAACTGGTTTACGCAAAATCTCAATGCGTCTTCTCCCTTTCTTTGTGGGTATGGGTCCCGATAATTTCCCGTTGGACTGGACATTTCCATTGATGACACCAGCAGCGGATTTCGTCGGCCATAACGCCTGCTATCAGGTTGATAGGCAACGTAAAGGGACTTTAACGTTACTCCCACCATCCATCGTTGTTGCGTTGATTGATTTGAGGAGCTCTGCCATCGGCTTGATTTGGGCATGTAATCACAGTTGGGGATATCTGACTGTCGGAGTATAACAGAGAATTATCCTCTCCACGAAGCTGTAGTCACCTCGAGAGCATTTCCAAGTTATCTGTGAGTTCAATTTTATACAGTATTCTCCAATTTCTGGAGCCACCGTGTTTTGATTTTTTTTTTTTTTTGCCTTTGGTCTGACAGACTCATGGAGTGAAATATACTTCACCTTATGTGCCTTCTTCATAACTTTTGTTTACTATGTTTTCTTAGACAATTGACATATGAAACTTGGGTATTTTATCCTTCTCCTATCCACTAGCCATACATGCATGTGACTTGATGTTTTTTACAACATTCATCTGTTCAGATAATAGGACTTGGACTGGTAATGCTAAATTCTCGCTTAACATTAACCAATAACCACCCGTAAGATCATCTTTTCATTTTAAACCTTAATATTTCTTTATTTTGCATGACCTTCCTGACTTATATTCTTCCTTTTGATGTCGTTTACAACTTGACAAGTCCTATGTAGCTCAATTCTCATCACATTCGCATATATAAGACTTTTATGCTAAGTTTGACTTTCACAGTTTCACATATTTATTGATTTCTTTTGATTTCCATTAGTGCCTTCTACATGTTCACCTCAAAACAAAACAAATTTGTTGAGCTCAGACCATCAATGCCTTGACTCAAATGATGAAAGTTTACACAGTTTGTTTTTTTTTTTTATGCAATCAATGAAAGGGGCATATCAGTCAAACCAACTCTAAAACTTACAAGCTTTACTGTTTTCTCTCTTTTTTTTTTTCAAGTGTAAACTCACTATATCTTTATATTATTATGTGCCCCTTTTTTTTTAGCAAAACATAGCCTGAAGTATTAAACCCCTTTTTTGGTCAACGAGCTTTTGCAGTTAAACATAGAATTACATATTATTATTTTATTTTTATCTGGTTCTAAAAAAAACATCACTTCTTACTACCCTGTACATATATATGTATTTTTTTGTAAGAGGCATTTCACCATCATATGTGTTATATTTTCAGTTGGGTCCCTGATGTTTATATTATTGTGCACCACTTTCTTTTACAACCCTAAACTTAATTCATATTGTTACTATTAGAAGTTTTCTTTTTTTTTTTCTATCAAAAGAGGAAAAGCCAGGGTCCAAGACATGTTACTATTTCCAAGTGTACGCTCTCAGGCAGGTACCCCTCGGTTATAATTACATATCTCAGACTGTAAACTTAACTAAATATGTTTTTAGCAAAATAGACTTTGATCATTGCAGTGTTGAAACCCATTTTTAGTTCTGGATACAAATTTCTTGACACATATACCCCTAGTTTCTCATTTGGTCATATCTGAGTTAAATTCAGATCCAATTACTATTATATTTTTTACTTTATGCATGACACTCAATATAGCTACCATTAGAGTCGAAGCATGGCTAATCAGCATGAGTGTGCGCTCTCAGGCAAGCACCCCTCATGTGATAAACCATACTCCATCACAGAACTTTATCATTATTTTATTTTTATCATTTTTTTTATTAATTGACTCATTGACATGGGTGAGTGTGCGCTCTCAGGCAAGCACCCCTCACCTATGTCTTTGAGCCCCAAAACTATGCTAATAGATGTTCTACATGAAGACCTTTCTAGAATTAACACTTGACTTCAAAGAAAAGATCGACAAATAAAAAAAAAAGACTGAAGATGGAAACAAGATAGACAAAGGAACTTTCTTAGGAATTGGGTTTTAGTATGGAACTGAATACAGTGAAGCTTTTACCTTCTCCTAAGACTGCCTCTCTCTTTTTTTTTTAACTTGTTTTTACAAATATCAGTAAGTAAACTAGCAGAGTTTTTGCTTCTCAAATCTATCTCTCCTTTTTTTTTGCTCATGATCTTCTTTTATACGTGAAATCCCTAGGGCTTTGCTCCATCCTTTGACACATGGCAGTATCTGCTTCTGCATTGGATTTGTGATGAAGGGGTTGGATGTAAGGCGAGGTTGCCGCCATACTTTTACAATTCCAACATCACTTCTCTTCCTTTACTTCCTTTTACTGGCCAATAATGGCATGACATTTGGCACTTGGGTTTTCTACTTCTTTTTACAGTGGCTTGGAAGAGGAGTTATGTTTGTTTTGGTACCACCTGATGCGTTGTCTCTCATCCAATGATCCATATGTTGGTGAGGGGCTGTGATTTGCATAGAAGAGGGATCCCTTCTGATGTGTAGCTGTTGCTCATAGGGGTATAGGTCTGATGCATCAACAATCATATCATCACTTTCTCCAGCCATTCTTTTCATCAATCCTACTTTCAATCAATTTTTTACTCCTGGATTGTTTTTTTTTTCTTTCTTTCTTGTGTTTGAAATTATCATCCTTTCTTGAGTTTCAATTTTGGTCCATCATTGCCCCTTTAATTTCAACTTATGATGTTTACTATTTGAAGCTTCATTG